>VSMD01003532.1:0-23657 GCA_008750895.1 Mirza zaza
GTGAATAAGAAACTGAGTCTCGGGCCGGGCGCGGTGGCTCACGCCTGTAATCCTAGCACGCTGGGAGGCCGAGGCGGGCGGATTGCTCAAGGTCAGGAGTTCAAAACCAGCCTGAGTGAGACCCCATCTCTACTATAAAAATAGAAAGAAATTAATTGGCCAACTAATATATATATAAAAAAAAAAAATTAGCCGGGCATGGTGGCGCATGCCTGTAGTCCCAGCTACTCGGGAGGCTGAGGCAGCAGGATTGCTCGAGCTCAGGAGTCTGAGGTTGCTGTGAGCTAGGCTGACGCCACGGCACTCACTCTAGCCTGGGCAACAAAGCGAGACTCTGTCTCAAAAAAAAAAAAAAAAAAAAAAGAAACTGAGTCTCCACTTTCTTTTAGCTTACACTTTGGTAGGGAGTATAGGCAATCAAATAATCATTGAAATAATCATGTGTCCTGGTTGTTTACTGCTGTGTAACAAACTATCTCAAAATGGTGGCTTAAAACAATAATCATTTTATTATCTCTCACAGCAATGAGTGTTGGCTGGACCCAGCAAGGTGGTCCTTATTCAGGTTTCTCGTGCAATCAATGTCAGGCAGACAATGGTTGGGACTAGAACTAGAGTCATCCCAAAGGCTTCCTCACACCCCTATGTGGTGGTTGATCCTGGCTGTCAGTCAAAACACCAACAATGTGCTCTTTCTAGTGACTTGTGCTTCCTCACAGTATGGAGGCTTGTTTTCACATGCGACCGAGGCAAAAGTGCATGGCATTGTTATGATCTAGCCTTTAAATCACATAGCTTTACTTTTGACATACTCTTTTGATCAGTGCAGTCACAAAGCCTCTCCGAGGCTCAAGAGGAGGGGACATGGACCCCACTATTTGATGGGTAGAGTGTCAACATCATTTTATAAGAAGAGCACAGAGGATGAGCTATATCATGGCAGCCGTCTTGGGAAAATACAACTTGCCACGCTATGCAATCACACATAAAGTACTTAGATTAGTGCCCGGCACATAGAAAATATTCAGCAAACATTAAATATTTGCTCTTAGATGCTGTAAAGGAAAATCACACAGTTTCGGATAGTTCCTTGAAAGACCAAAACTTTATGCAAATGAAAGGGGATTGGCTTGTATGTTTCATGGTATATTTTTAGTCATTTTAACTGTAAGCTTCCCAGAGTAGAAACTATAACTTCTCGCTTTATTTTACTCTTTGATTCATTACCAGAAAATATTAGCTTCCTTGGGTTGACTACGTAGGTAGGATATGAAAGAGATGCCAAGAACTGGGGAATAAGGTCAGCTGGTGAGAATGAAACTAGCAAATCAACACTAATGGATGAAATCATGTGTGTGTGTGTGTGTGGGGGGGAGTGTTATGTATTTTATGTATTACATATATGTGTGTGTAGATACATATTTTGGTAACCTATTGCTGTCTACCAAACTGCCCCCAAACCTAATGACCTAAACTAACAGCCATTTATTGTTTGGGATTCTGAGAGACAGGAATTTGGGCAGGGCTTAGCTGGGACACTCATCTTTGCTTCACCTACCACCAGCTGCAGTATCTTAGGAACGCAAGACAGCCTCACTCATGTATCTAGCGGTGGGTGCTGGCTGTCCACTGCATGCCTTGGTTCTTTTCCAAATATTTTCTTATTCTCTATTGCTCTCCCCATGTGGCCTCTCAAGCAAGTTGGCCCAGGTTTCTTTACATGGATACAGGCTTTACAGGGGCAAAAATGGAAGCTGCAAGGACTCTTATGGCCCAGAAGTCCCAGAATGTCATTTCTACCACAAGTCGTAGATTAGCCAAGATTAAAGGGAAGGCAAACAGACTCCATCTCTTCATATGGGGAGGGACTCCAGAAAAGGGGATGTGGATGGGAGGGAAGTGACCTACCACAACAGATGACAGCAGTGGACATCTGGGCCATGTAACAGGTATTGTCCTAACAGCTTTGTATGGGTTAACTCATTTAACCTTCACAACAATGCCATAAAGTAGGGTCTGTGAGTGTCCCTCGATGCAGATGAGGAAACTGAGACACAGAGATTTTAGATAACTTGCCTGGAGTTATGCAGCCCATCTGTGTGCCCAGAGCCCATGTTCTGGGCTCTACAGCTGTTCCTCGAAGAGTTGACAGGGCTCACAGGCTGGGGCAAAATAATCAAATAATACAAATAACAGCAATTAAAACTAACCCTCTATTGGATGCCCATTATCAAGCATTGAGGGCTTTGCATAACTTCCTTTACTTGCTGCATCCTCCTCTCCACCCAGAGCCCTGCAAGCTAGCTCTCGTTATCTTTATTTTGTACATGAGGAAACAGGCTCATAGAGGTTAATAATTTGAATAATTTGCCCAAGCAAAATGTAATGGCAGCTAACTAAGTTGCCCTAACCAGTCTGGGGAAAAGGATGTGTGGACATAGGGACAATAGGACGCCTTCTTCAGCACTGCTGTGGGGAGCAGCCTCCATCCACAGGCACCCTGGCCCTGTGGGGGGCGGGGCCAGGGCTAGTGAGAAGTGGTGCAGCCTCCCACAGTTGGGGTCACCCCCCCCCCGATCAGTTCCTTACTTGCTCAGCTCATTGCTCACCATGCAGCCTTCTGACCATAGCTCCTTTCCCCACGATGGGTGCCTGCAGGGAAAAGGGGTGCAGACCCCCAGAACAAGGGCTCCCAGGCTGCTGGGCAGTTGCCACTCAGGACTCTTTGCCAGGAATGCCTTTACCTGGATCTTGGCTTGGAGGCCACCTCCCCAGAGAGGCTTTACCTGAGCCGAGTGGCCCCTTTCTTCCTCAGACATGCCACACCTAACCCTGCTGCATGTCCTTCCCGGGGCCTCTCATTCTCTGCTGCTAATTATCTGCATAGATGGCTTTGTTTTAATCTCCCCAGCTAGAATGTATGCTCTGTGAGGGAAAGGACTACTTATTTATAGCTTCCTGGCACATGGGGGTATTCAGCAAATATAAGAAAAAGAGAGATGGGGAGAGAGGGGTGGGCGAGGGAGGGAGGGAGAGAGAGACAGAGACAGAGACAGAGAGAGAGAGAATAAATTAGCATTCTGGTCTATACATGAGTGTTTTATGATCTCGGTTGATGTTAGCCTATTCCTAGTAGACAAATCCACCCTCAGCCTGTTGACCGCATCATGTTCAGAGCCTCGTAAGGAGTAGTCCCAGACCTGAGAGAACGCACTGAGGCATGCTACGACCTTGGGAGCCCTCTTGGGGACCAGCTGGCCTCTTCCCTTGGCATCACCCTCTCTCTTGCTGCACATCTGCTTTCTAACATCAGCAGCAGATTGTATTTCCTGTGAGTGGTGGGGGGTTTTCCAAACAGAGACTCTCCTCCGACTATTTTGCCTTCTACAAAGGGATGTTTGGTCATGACCAGCTTTGCCGGGCCCATGTCGAAGAGTACCCAGAGTGCTGCCTGAAGAGGCCACTGGCACTGCTCTGTGTACCGTGTGCAAGCAGTTCCCCTTCACCAGCCACCTGGCTGTCCCCACCCTCTGTCCTTTGCCTCCGGCAGCCTCTGAACTCTGCCAGGCTGCAGCAGTGGACCTGGCTCTGGCATTGGTGTTACTGAGTTGATCACCCTCCCAGAAACAGGTGTCGAGTTATTATCTCTCAGTCTCCCAGGGACCCTTGCTCGCTCTGGAGCTGGGAGAAGTGAGGCCAGATGGGAAGAGATGGGCGTAGTGATAACTTTCTTGACAATGGCTAGTTTTTTGAGTATCTACCATGTGCCGGGCCCCATACTAAATCCATTACATATATGTGATTTCATTTAATCCTCAGAAAGCTCAATTGGATGGGCACATTATTATTACCTCCATATCACAGGTGACAAAACTGAGTCACAGAGAGGGTAAGTACATCTGCCAAGGTCAGACAGCAAACACAGGTTCAAACAGCACACCATAACACTCCCCTGCTTTTTTTTTTTTTTTTTTTTTAAGAGATAGGGTCTTGTTCTGTGTCCAGGCTGGAGTGCAATGGTGTCATCAATCACAGCTCACTATAGTCTCAAACTCCTGGGCTCAAGCGATCCTCCTGCCTCAGCCTACCAGCAGTAGCTGGGACTACAGGTGCACACTGCCGCTCCCGGCTCATCCATGACATGTTTTTGATCACCATGCTGTAGCCTTTCCTCTCAATCCCTCGCCCCTCCAAACCAAGAAATAATCGATCTATTTTTACAACTTTGCAGAAGACACAAAATTTCCCTTTAGTACTTGCGATGCAGGCTGTCCTTCCCGAACGGTGGGGTCTCCCCAGGGCGCTCAGCTCAAGGCAGCCCCTCCAGGGGCTGGTGCGCCCCATTTAGGGGAAACCGGCAACTTCGAGGCAAAGGCCAAGGAGCCGCCCCAGCCTCACCTTCCAGGCCTCCTGGAGCCCGAACTAGCAGTACCTGTCCCAAGCCTTTCAAGGAGATCTTGTAGGTTCCAACATAGAGTCATTATGGTTTATTGCCTCGTAGACAGTGCTCTGCAAGGACACTGCAGGCCGTGTTGACTGAAATGCTCAGTGTCTGTATTTTCAGGTTTGGATTTACCTTGCCCGGCTGTGGGTACTTCCTTATTCCGGGCAGGCTGACCTTTGTCGGAGGAAAGTTGATGCGCTGGGCTGGCAGGATGCCCTCCTCCCTCCTGGCCTGCGCCTTGAGGAGCGGGAGGGATGTCCTCCCTCTCCCTCCCTCTCGCTGAGCCAGCAGGGTTTACCTAAGGGGAAGAAAGGCTCAGGGAGGAGTGGGGAGAGATTAGGAGACCTACAGAACCCAGGTGTCACCGTCCTGAGGGACCCCTGCTGGGGTGTAACCTGTGCGTGCTTTGTTTTATGTAGTCCTCGCAACTTCTGGCTTCTCACCAAAATGAGAACGTGGAGCCAGGTGATCCCACAGCTCGCCGGTGGCTAAATCAGGCAGGGCCTGGTCAGGAGTAGAATCCATTGAATATGGTTCAAGTGAGGAGGAGATTTTTGCTTAGGCGAGGGCAGGGTTAAGGGAACAAACAAAGCTGATGAAGGACTGACCCTTCCCACCCACAAGCCTCCTGGGTCATGGAGTGAAAAGAGTATGAATGGAGATGGGGGTAAGAACTGGAACCCTGGGGCTAACCTGGAGTCTCAGAGGGAAGGACACAGCTACCACCAGTACCAGGCTCCAAAGCAAGGAGGGAACAGGAAAGAAATACACCAAGATTTCTCCCATCCCTCCCACCCCTACCAAGGCCAAACCCATCCAGAAGCCAGAGGCCAGGGAAATCCAGGTGTTGCAGTCCAAAGAGGTCAGGCACCTGGGCACAGGGCAGGAGAGAGGAGGATGGGCAGAGGGCACATAGCCATTGTGGTGGTGGAGCTGGACTTTGAACCATGAACTCTTAAGAGCCCTGAAACTTTGCTGTGGTTCTTTCAAGCTCAGAGAACTTTCTACCATGCAGCACCATTGACTTAGGCAAAAGACTCTCAGAGATGGAGTCACTGGCCTAGCTCACCTATTAATTGGTGAGCCCTTTCCACTTCTTTCTTCCTCCTTGCTCCTGTAGGAACCTCTCCCAGATAATGAAGTTGCCTGGGCCCAGGCTTCTGGCCAGCTGGTTCCCACTGCAGCCCTGACTAACGATTCCATGTTCGTTCGGATTTGTGCTTACCTGGCCCCACAGTGGATCCTGGAGAAAGCTCCCTCAACTTCCTACCAGCCATCTCCTCTCCAACCTCCATGCCCACCAGTCTAGCATTTCCACCCAAGCCTTGCATTTTTCCCTGCAGATTTTGCAGCCCTTTTACTGCAAGCAGCTCTTCGCTGGTAGCATTGCTGCTGTACATCACTGTTCTGGGGCAGGGACTGAGGGGGTGCTCTGGTCACCTGGAGCAGAAGGAAGCTTGGAAGGTGCTGGTCCTCTCAGGTGGCACCTTGGATCTAATGTGAGCTGAGATAAAGCCAGGAGGGCTGGTTAACTACAAAGCCTTGGAATGCTGGAAGGAGGTCCCTCTGATATGCCAAGAAACCACTTCCAGGGCGAGAAAGACAGAGGAGAGTTTATCTTTCAATGCACAGGATACAACACCAACAAGGTGTTGGTTAGAAACTTGGGGACTTCAGGAAGGGCCCCCATGCTGCCTCAGACAGTGTCTTTAATTTCCACCCACACACTTTCACCTAGCTGTGCCTACTTATCTCCCTCCCCTGTAGCTTCTAGCCTGGCAACACCTGGTCGGGAATTTGCCTTAAAACATCATTCTTTGTGGATCTTGTGAGTGGTGGAACTTCTGGGTATCCCAGCCCCACTTGAATTCTTGACTTCTCATTCTCCCCTCCACCCACCCACCTGCATGCCAACCTCCACTGTCTGTCTGTGTGCCTTGTATGTCAATCAACATTTACCATCTGTTAGCTACTGTTCTACGTACTTTACAAACACCAGATAATTTTGTCTTCACAACACTATTATTACCCCCATTTTACAGATGAAGAAAACAAAGTTCAGAGAGATCACATAATTTGGCCAAGGTTGCACAGGTCATAGAGCCTGAATTCAAACCTAGCGAAGCCTCCAGAGCCTACATTTTAGCCACGACCCTGTGCTGCCTATCAATGGCAAAGTGTGGATTTTTCTTTCTTTCTTCTTCGTTTTGTAAAAGGCTTTATTGAATTATAATTGGCATACAATTAACTGCACATATTTAAAAAATACAATTTGATGAGTTCTGACATATGTATGCACCTATAAAGCCATCGTTACAATCAAGGTAATGAATATGCCCATCACCTTCAAAAGCTTCCATGTGCCCCTTGGCAATCCCTCCCTCACTCCCCACCCCACGGTGTTCCTAGGCAACCAATCATCTGTTTTCTGTCACTATAGATTAATTTGCATTTTCTAGAATTTTATATGTGGAAGTAGAGAGCACGTACTTTTTTTGTGGTCTGGCTTTTTCACTCAGCATAATTATTTTGAGGCATATATACCTATATTGTTGTGCATATCAATAGTACATTCCTTGCTATTGCTGAGTAGTATTCCATTATATAGATATACTAAATTTGTTTATTCACCTCTTGAAGGACATCACATTTTTTACAGTTTTTGGCTATTATAAATAAAGCTACTGTGAATCTTCCAGTGCAAGTCTGTTTTAGACATGTGCTTTCATTTCCCTAAGCTAAATGCCTAGATAGGGAATGGCTGGATCATATAGTAGATGTGTTCTTAACTTAGTAAAAAATGGCCAAACTATTTTCCAAAGTGGTTGTATCCTTTTGCATCTCCACCAGTGGTGTATGAGGAGTTCCAGTTGCTCCACTTCCTTGAACAACATTTAGTATGGTCATTTTAACTGTAGTCATTCTAGTAAGTATATAGTAGTTTCTCATCAAGGTTTTAATATGAATTTCCCTAATGACTATGTTAAGCACCTTTTCATGTGCTTATTTGCCATCTTTGTATCTTTTTTGGTAAAATATTCATTCAAATCTTTTTGCCCATTTAGAAAAAAATGGGTTGTCTTCTTATAGAGTTGTAAGAGGTCTTTATATATTCTAGAACAAGTCCTTGTCAGATATAGGTTTTGAAACTTTTTGTATATCTCATCTTTTCATTTTTGTAACAGTGCCTTTTAAAGAACCAAAGTTTTAAATTTTGATGATGTCTAACTTATTAGTCTTTTTTATAATCCGTGCTTTTTTTCTTCATGGCAATTGCATGAAGAGAAGGTATTCTCTGTTTTTAAAAAACAAAATTGTGATAAAATATACATAACATAAAATCTATCATTTTTACCATTTTTAAATGTATAGTTCAGTGGCTTTAAATATATTCAATATATAAATTCAATATATAAATATGTTATAGCTTGTGCTTTTTGAACTCCTTTAAGAATTTTCGTTAAACTCAAGGTCACTAAGATTTTCTCTTACGTAGTCTGTCAAAGGATGTAAAGTTTTAGCCCTTACAGATCAATTTCAAGTTAAGTTTTGTGTATGGAATGAGATAATGGTTGAGGTTCATTTTTACATATGGTGAAACACTTGTTCCTATACCATACCATTTGTTGAAAAGATTATCCTTTTCCTACTGACTTTCATTGACACCTTTGTAAAAAAAGCAATTGGTGGTTTTTTAAAACTACTTTTCTGTTTTGCTTTCTACTCTAACTCTTGCCAGGTTGCTTTCTGATTTTCACATACTGTCTTCCTAGATGGACTTCCTCCCCTATCGCTCTGTACTCCTGATCGTCCCTCCTCATTGACTGATAGATATCTAGTGGTATTCTTCAGGTCTTACCTAATCCCCTGCCTGTCCCCTAATCTACATTCAGCCTTGTCCAGCCTTCCTTGTCTGGGCTCTGTGCCCAGGACCTGAGCCCTGTTGCTACCCACAGTCCTGAAGCCACCAGCGCCCTGGAGGGTAAGAGCTGCAGGCAGGTCCCACTTAGGGCCTGAGGACTCAAGCACAGCAGGCTCTCCCAGACAATTACTCAGGAAACCCTGACACTGGAGATGAGAGATCCAGCCCTCGCAGCAATGACACTGCTGCAAGACTGTCTGAAGACCTCACTGATCATTGAGACCATATCAGCCCAGTTGTGAATCCCAGTTACAGCCAGAAATGAGATTTGGCAGAAAGAATATTGATGGATAAAACTGAACAAGGAGAATGCACAGCCTTGCAGATCAGTATTCTACCACATGGAAAGAACACTTTTTCAAGCATACCTATTCATGGACAGCACTACAAAGTTCCCATATCCCTATATGATTTAGAGGCAAAATGACCACAAAAGTTGATCTCTGTCTAATCAGCCATCATGTCTGATGAACAGACTTCTCCTGGGAGAAGCCTTGGCATGACTTCCTTACATCATTTAGACTTCTCTTCGAGTCTGGAAAGGGGAAGGTAGCCCCCCAAATTTTGCTCAAGTGTATTGAGGGGACATTACTCTGTATTCATCAGGGTAGACCCAGGGAAGTTGAGCTCAACAAGGACTGTGTGCATCTTGCCCTCTGGTTCATGTTAGAGCCTCAAGGAAGCCTGCAGGATAGGAGTATCTTCTGGAAGGATTCTATTTTGAATTTAGCTGAAAGAGGATATTGCATAGAACATCCACACCAAAGATGAGACTATATCACATTTTCCACAAGGAATAAAGAGTCCCTGCAGTCAGCACGTGTTCAGGAGAGCATTAGAGAGAGGGCGTATCCTAGCACAAATATTCCTCCATACTCAAGAGGCTGGTAGGACAGATGCCATGAATGGACGGGTTGTCCTGCCTGAGCACTGGGTTTGAGTTGTTTTTCTAGCCACTAGCCATACTTAGGCTCTTGCCTTTGTCTCCAGTTTGGGAGGTGGTCAGACATGGGGTCAGGGGGTTTTATTTTGGTGTTGTTCTACCTGGTTCATTCAGGATGATCCCACTAACACCAGGTTCTAACACCAAAGTCACCACCACCCCTGGCAGGAAGCCATACTCCCACTTTCTGGAAATGCATGCAGCCTACTTCTCTTGTAGGCTGTGTCTAGTGGACAGAGTACCTGGATGTGACGGTCAGGGAAATATAAGGAAAGAGTGGGGTATGGATTAGTGCTATCATATGCTAATTAGCCACTGTCTATGAGTCTTATCCTAGAAGAAAGTAGACCAAGGATGGTCTCTTTCTCGAGCCTGCTCTTGGGAACAGAAGTAAACCAAAGAGGCTTATGCTGGAGTTTGACTCTGACATTTCAAGACTTTAGGGACTTTTATCTCTTCTTAGGATGTTCATGGTAAATACTTATTAAAAGTGAAGCATTTTTAGGACACAGTTTCCCATGTGCCCAAGTTTTAGGCTAGACTCACTGGTAGGCAGATTATGCAGAGGCTTTTGTGGTTTGAAATCCAAATGGTGTTATGAGAAAAGCATATCTTTGGAGTCAGATATATCTGGATTTAAATCCTAGCCCTGCACCCATCATCTGAGTGAGTTTCAGAAGTCACTTAACTTTGTTTCTTTGTCTATAAAATGAGGTAATACCTGTCTCATAGAGTTGTTATGAAGATTATTATTTTTTGTTTTTTTGGTTTGTGTTTTAAAGACAGAGACTTGCTGTTTTGCTCAAGCTGAGTATGGTGGCATGATCATAGCTCATTGCAAGCTCCAAC
Organism: Mirza zaza; assembly: GCA_008750895.1. NCBI lineage: Eukaryota > Metazoa > Chordata > Mammalia > Primates > Cheirogaleidae > Mirza > Mirza zaza. The sequence goes on from VSMD01003532.1 coordinate 10,159, forward strand.
TCCTGGACTCAAGTGATCTTCCTACCTCAGCCTCCAAAGCAGCTGGGACTACAGGTGCATGCTACCATGCTTGGATAATTTTAAAAATTTTTTGTAGAGATGGGGGTCTCTTTTTGTTGCCCAAGCTGGTCTTGAACTCCTGGCTTCAAGCAATCCTCCTGCCTCAGCCTTCCAAAGTGCTGGAATTACAGGCATGTGCCACCGTGCCTGGCCAAGATTATTATAATATTTTTAAAAATATAATTGCGGCTTTGAATTGATATTTACCATGTGGCAGACACTGTGCTAAACACTTTACATGTATTAAATCATTTAATCTCAATTCATTGTTTAAATGGTATAATATTTGCAAAGTGCCTTGTACAGAGTAAGGTTCACAGTAGGTACTCAGTAAATGGTAGTTGGTGCTATTGTTTCGGCGATATAAGGAGGGGCCTCTTGCTCCCTTCCTCCCCAGACAGTTGCCTAAACTGAGAAATGTGGCTGAAAACATAATCATCTCTGGAAAAGAGGAAACACTGGCATTGAAATTAATCCTAAAGTATAAATAACTGATAACATAATCTGTCCAGAGAGTGGGTTTTGGTGGGGGAAGGAGGTGAGGAAAGGAGAAGAGGTGGAGGTGGGAAAATAAGATAAACAATGAAGATAAACTTTGCTAGCCCTGCTTAAATCACTCCCTGCAGTAGAGTCAGGAAATTGCAAAGTAGAGGACTTACTATACATTTGTGTTTTAGGTCTAATCTAGTAGGTGATAAAAAGAGAGGTTGTAGAGAGCCTAGGGAAATTCTGTTTCTGCATCATTGAACTTGGGGGAATATCTGAGACTAGGGAGACGGACATCCCTGAGCCCAAGAGAATGTCTGTGGGGAGTGCTGGGGAAATGAGCAAAACCTATCTCAGAGAGGTGTCTGGACATTTCAGTTCACGTCCTCTCACCTTGGGGGACAATATTAGCCAGTAGTAGGGACCCTAAGACTTTCAAATGGGTTTGTGGCTGGTGCAGGCTGTCCTTGGGAGGCTTGCCACAGGCCCCAAACTGTGGCCGAGCTTCTTATAAAAATATCCTGGTTTTCTGTTTTCATAACTTATAAATGTGCTTCTTCCAGGAAGCAAACACCTTCAAGGGCAATTAATAGAAAGCTTGTGGAATCCTCCAAAGCAAGGCTGTATTGAAGCAAAGTGAAACACTTCTGAGAAAGGGTTCTGGGGAATTTATAGAATGCATCTCCAAAGATCTTATTTAAAACAACAATGACATTAACATTTCCCCCACTTTTTTTGGGAACTGCGGCCTGTACCCTTGTCTCGGGCAGGTGGTTGGGAGGGGCAGGGTAATATCTTTTGTTCTTTGTGCTACAGGAGATGGGGAGATGGCTCAGCCCAGACCTGGAGGGAGGTTCTGGGTGGAGGTCACAGGATTGTCTACAGGGAGATGGGATGGAGATGGGACAATCAGGATCATCAACTGTAGTTAAACAGCAATTGCCTGAAGCTGAAAACCTACCCTTTAGAAGCTCTGTATTTCTGCTTATTATTAGGACAGTAGCATTTCAGACAGGAGTCTCCATCCTCCTCCTCTGCTGGCAAAGTAATAAACTTCTCTTTCTGTCTCCTAAAAATAAATAAATAAATAAATAAATAAAAATAATAAAACAACAACACCAACTCTCCATACCAGCCCTGCCCCCAAGAACATAGGCCCACAAAGATTACAACCTTTGGGGTTTTATCACTTGGGGAAGACATATTTATGTTCATGCATTTTTGTTTAGGTTTGTTTGCTTCTCTCTGATTTTTAAAATTATCACTACTTTTTGTATAATCTCAATAGCCTTCAAGTTTTATTTGCAGAAATAAATATTTTAAAAAGTAATTCTGTTTCTCAAGGCTGCAATAATAAAGAACAACAAGGGCAGACCCCTCAAGTGTTAAAAGCATCTACCCAACATTCTAGAGGTTGTCAGAAGATCTGCATGTTGGGGATAGCAGAGATGAGAAAGGGGGATTAAGCACCAGGCTGCCTAGTTCATATTTGTTTGCTCATTCATTCATTCATTCATTCATTTATCAAATCCTAATTGAGCACCTAGTTTGTGCCATGCACTCTGCTGGGTGCTGGGGATACAGCAATTAGCAAAACAGGCAAAAATCCCTGCCCTCACAGAGCTTGCTCTCTAGTGAGGAGCAGTGGGGGCAGAGGCCCAGAAGTGTGAGTGTGCCTGGGGTGCCGGAAGAGCAGCAAGTCTGTCCGTGTGGCTGGGGGAGAGGGTCACTCCAGAAGAATGGCAGGAGAGGAGGTCAGAGAGCAATGGGCAGGCCATGCAGGCTGCAAACGTCACAGTCGGGGCTTTGGCTTTGCCCTGAGTGAGGTAGGGGAGCCACTGGGAGGATGTGCACAGGCGACTGGCCTGTTCCCGCCTGCATCACAGTAGAACCCCTGGTTGCGGTTGTGGACAATAGACTTCAGGGGCACAAGAGGAAGCAGGACTTCCAGTGAGGGAGTTGCTGAACTCATCCAGGCCAAATACAATGGTGACCGGACCAGAGCAGTGGCAGTGGGTGATGAGAAGTGTTGTTTGAGTTCTGGACGTGTTTCGGAAGTGGTGCTGGTAAGATTCGCTGATAGAAGGAATGTGCGGTGCTTCCAGATCCTGACTTGGTGTGAACTATATTTTCGTTTTATGGCAAATATGGGACCACCAGAGTTTTTGGGCATCAGGTATCAGACTCTACTCACACAAAGTTACAAAGAGGATAGGCAATATCTCACAGACAAGAAGGAAAAGCTTTAAGACTGGCTCTGAAAGGCCGGGTCTGCGATCTTAGCACCAGGAGCTATCCTTCAGGTGGGGGCTCACTCCTGGGACACATAGCTCCAGCAGTCTCAACTCAGGACTCCATTCCAGCGAGAGAGCCATGAGTAGGCCTACCTTGGGCCACCTCTGTGGTTGTTGCTGGATAGAGCCGCCCAGGTGGGTAGCACTTGGCCAGAGCTATTAATAAATTGGGATCAAAGGAAAGAGGACCGATGTATGTTCGGAAGGCAAAACCCACAGATGCTAAACCCCATTCCAGCTTAGAGCTTATGAGATGAAAGTAACAGAGGCTCAGGCACTCGACTGACTGGGAGGAAGAAGGAAGGGAATCAGCTGGCTTCCTCTGAGCTGTGCTGAGGGAAGAGTGCTGGGGGGGCGGAGAGTGCTTCGGGTCTGGGCTGTGCTGCTCATTAGCTGTGTTACTTCAGGCCAGTGGCTTAACCTCTCTGGCCTTGGGCCCATGAGGACCAGAGCAAATGCTGCCAACTAATGTCTTCAACTATGTCTTCACCAAGGACCACCTTGATGATTTCTCCCCCACCTCAAAGCCCACATTAATTCATGGCCTTATCCTGTGGGGATTCACAATGCGTATTGTATTAGGCTCTTTGACATTTTCAGATTAGTTGCAGGGGGTCTTGAGGCAGGATGTGAGCAAGGTGAGCAAGCTACAGGAAGCGCATAAATCACAGGTGTGTGCTATTCCACAGGCAAGATCCGGAGACTTGATATTCTCTCCTGCTGTGGAGAGCTTTCCACCTTTCTTTTTTTTTGAGACAGAGTCTCACTTTGTTGCCCAGGCTAGAGTGAGTGCTGTGGCGTCAGCCTTGCTCACAGCAACCTCAAACTCCTGGCCTCAAGCAATCCTACTGCCTCAGCCTCCCCAGTAGCTGGGACTACAGGCATGCACCACCATGCCTGGCTGATTTTTTCTGTATATATTAGTTGGCCAATTAATTTCTTTGTATTTATAGTAGAGATGGGGTCTCGCTCTTGCTCAGGCTGGATTCGAACTCCTGACCTCAAGCAATCCGCCCACTCAGCCTCCCAGAGTGCTAGGATTACAGTTGTTGCTTTCCACCTTTCTTGAGGTCAAAGAAACTGTGTCCTCACAAAGGTTTGATCCACCCAGGGTTTTCTGGGCTTCAGGATACCAAGATACCATTCATTACATTATCACCTTGAATCCCACCCCCCCACGCGAGTAGGCTGTAAATGTTAACACAGCAAATTGCACCAACTGCTCCCCAATTCGGGCTGAGCACTCCCTCCCGAGCGCCCCCTCCCCCCTCCCCGGCACTCAGGCCCACTTACATTTCATACCATCCTATTTAGCACTAGATTACATACTGCCTTGAATTGTTCCCCAGCCCACTTGGACGAGAGCCTCCCACCTTCCAGCCCGCCCACTCCTAACTCCCAGTGTGCTAGATTTTCAACCTCCTCAAAACCTGCAGTCGCTTTCCCCTGCCATTTCTGTCACTGCATCAGAACTCCACCCCCCTTCTTCATTTCCTTCCCTACTTGTCTGAGCTTCACAAGCCAGCTCATCACCCTCCTTTGCCTAAACCCCCCCTCCCCTCTGCCCTTGCCCTGCGGCTGCTGTCTGGCTGCACCCCAGCCTTCCTTAGCAGCCGGCCCTTCCCCCACTCTGACATCTGGGCTCCGGAGCAGTGCTGGAGAAACGCACAGCCCACGCAGATTGGCGCTACTACAAAGGCATCCTCAGCCACCTCAGTGGGCAGCTGAGCAGCCTGAAACCCTCCTTAGCGTCCCTGTCAGCAAACTTCCCTCTTCCCCATAGTGGCTCTTATAAGCATTTCCCACTCCTTGAGCTTTGCTGAGAAAATAGAAGCCATCAAATAGGAATTCCCTTGTTTTAATGTACCTGCTCCTCTGCCCCACGGAGAGACGGACCTTCCCCTCCTTTGGCATTCCTGCCCGCCCCCAGTCTGAGAGGCTGTGCTATCCCTTGCCTGTCCAAAGGTGACCCCGCCCGAAAGCCCTGCATTCTTGGCACTGCGGCTTCACCAGTTCTCTCTCTCTCCTCTACCTCCCTTCTCTCTCTATGGCATCTGCTCTTTCTCCTGAGCACATAAACGTTCCCTCTGTACCAAGCTGTGCCTCTTCCTCCTAGCCAAACTTCATAGCAAAGCATGCTTGCTGTGGCCACAGCCCGGCGTGACCGTGAAATGAGCCACGGACAGGTGCAACCCTCTCACTGTCCCGTCTGTGGCCACCTTCAGCCCCTGTGCTACTTGACCTTGCTGAAGATAAGACACTGACACTCTTCTGGATTCCTTGCCTTCTCTTGACTCCTGTGACGACATTGTTTTCCTGCTCCCCTTCTGTGGTCCCATCTCAGCCTCTGCCTCTCCTTCCTGGCATGCTCCCACTCAGGCTCCTGCAGGCCCTGGACATGGGCTCCGGGATGCAATCCAGGTTCCTCTGGACAGCAGACAGGGACCTGCCGCCATAAGGCTTCTTTGCCCAATTTACCCCCTTCTCTGCTGGCTGCGTCCTCTCTCCTCTCCGTGCCTTTGTGCATTTCTTTACTCTGTCTGGAGTGCCCTTCCTCCCTCTCTGCCTCCTCTCTCGGAGAGCTCCTACTCATTTTCAGGGATCAGCTCAGGCGTGGCCTCATCTTCTAAGTCAGTCTTCTGTAATCATACCTCATCTGAATTTCCAAAACACACCCAGTTGTCTTGGCCTTAGCATTTAGCACATTACATTGAAATTACCTATTCATCTGTGTCTGCTCCACTAATCTGCCAGCCCCTTGAGGCTGGGGACTGGGTCTCTTGCCTCCATAGGCTTGATGCCTGGCACAGCTTGGGGTAGAATGGATGCTCAGTTCATGTCTGCTGAAATGGGTGAGTGAGTCAAGGTACAGTTGTCCCTCAGTATCCGTGGGGGATTGGTTCCAGGACCCCCACCTCCACCCCTGCAGATACCAGATGCTCAAGTCTTTGAGATAAAAGTCCCTAGTATTTGCATATAACCTACGCACATTCTCCAGTATGCCTTACATCATCTCTAGGTTGCTTACAGTGCCTAATACAGTGTAAACGCTTTGTAAATAGTTGTCATGCTATACTGTTAGGGAAGAACGACAACAAAAGTCTGTGCGTGTTTAGTACAGATGCAAACATCCTTTTTTTCCGAGTATGTTTCTATCTACAGTAGTTGGATCTGCACATGTGGAACCCAGGGATATGGAGGGCCCGCTGTATTAATTATTATTCCCAACCAGGCTACTCCAAGGTAGTGAATGTGGTCCATCTTCTCAGAGCATTTTTGTGTGGTAGATATATTTTTGTTGTGGTGGTAAAACACATATAATGTAAAATTTACCATTTTAACCACTTTAAAGCATATAATCCAGCACATTTTTTATCACTCCAAAAAGACACCCAGTAGTCATTCTCCATTCTTCCATCCTCCCCACCCCCTGGCAATTACTAATTTGCTTTCTGTCTCTGTGGATTTGCATATTCTGGATATTTCACATAAAAGAAGAAACACAATATGTGGCCTTTTGTGTTGGATTCTTCCACTTGGCATGTTTTCAGGGTTTATCTGTGTTTCAGCATTTCTGAGTTCTCATTCCTTTTTATGACTAAATAATATTTCACTGGATAGCTATAGCACATTTTATTTACCCATTCCTCAACTGACAGACATTTGGGTTGTTTCCATCTTTTGGCCATTACATAGTATCAACACTTGTGTACAAGTTTTTGTTTAAACACTTAGTTTTTTTTTTTTTGAGACAGAGTTTCACTTTATTGCCCAGGCTAGAGTGAGTGCCATGGCGTCAGCCTAGCTCACAGCAACCTCAGACTCCTGGGCTTAAGCAATCCTGCTGCCTCTGCCTCCCAAGTAGCTGGGACTACAGGCATGCGCCACCATGCCCGGCTAATTTTTTTCTATATATATTTTAGTTGGCCAATTAATTTCTTTCTATTTATAGTAGAGATGGGGTCTCGCTCTTGCTCAGGCTGGTCTCGAACTCCTGAGCTCAAACGATCCTCCCACCTCGGCCTCCCAGAGAGCTAGGATTACAGGCTTGAGCCACCGCGCCGGGCCAAACACTTAGTTTTAATTCTTTTGGGTATATACCCAGGAGTAGAATTGTTGGGCAATTAGTTTACTCTGGTAATTAGTTTAATATGGTAATTAGTTTACTATGATTAGTTTATTGAGGAACCACCAAACTGTTTGCCACAGTGGCTGTACCATTTTACATTTATATTTATATTGCCATTTACATTACATGAGGGTCCCAATTTCTCCACATCCTTGCCAACATTTTTCATTTTTTGTTTTATTGTGTTTTTGTTTTTGTTTTGAGACATAGCCAGTCTTGCTCTTTCACCCCAGCCAGAGTACAGTGTCATCAGAGCTCACTGCAACCTCAAACTTCTAGGCTAAAGTGATCCTCTTTCCTCAGCCTCCTGGGTAGCTGGGATTACACATGTGCACCACCACATTTGGGTAATCTTTTCTGTTTTTAGTAGAGCCAGGGTCTTGCTCTTGCTCAAGCTTGTCTCAAACTCCTGAGCTCAAGTGATCCTCCTGCTACGGCCTCCCAGAGTGCTAGGATTATAGGCATGAGCCATTGCGCCGGGCCTGTTTTTTGTTTGTTTCTTTGTTTTAAGTATAATCATCCTAGTGGGCATGAATGGCAGATATAACTTGAGGCACACACTCAGCTTAGATGATTCTTGTCTATGAGTGCCTTACTGCATTCTGTAGAGGCGGTTCCCATGATCATTCTGTAGAGGCGGTTCCCAGCAGTTACTTACACCTAATGTGACGCTGTTCCCTGGTCACAGCTGATTGGGTCAGGGATGGATTCCTGAGGCAATTTGGGCCCAAAGAGTTCTTTCCATGGGAGTTTTATTTGAGAAGGAGAAGGGGAAGACCTGGTTCTTACGGCTGAAATGTGAACTTGGGAGCTGTGGGTAACTATGTTTGTTCCTTCATGTGGACAGAGCAGCACAGGGGACTTCTCAGAAAAAAATATGAACACAAATACTCAGAGAGAAATGGGAGTGAGAGATGGAGACGGCACAGATCCTGAGTTTTGACAGTCCCAGTTTCCAGGTCTAGTATTTCCTTGAGCCTGAGTGCATTCCTGTCTTAGGGCCTATAACTTGCCCTTTTACCCTATTGTGGTTAAGCCGACTCCAGTGAAAGTCTGTTTCTTCAAAACAGTAGAAGGCAGGGCAATGACAACTCATTGCCACACTCACGACCTACTTTTAAGAGGGCCCTCAAACTGTAGGTCAAAGCATAAGACCTGCACGCCTATTTCCTTTCTTTATCCTAAAAATAATTTCTTGTGACCTCACTGACCTTGCCTCTGCCCACCACCCCACTGTAATTTGGAGGCAAATTCAGCATGTTAACATCATCTGATATTCATGATGTATCATCCTCAAGGACAGGTGTCCAGCACTTTGCCACAACCTTGATGTGTCTCTTGGCATTTGTTCTAGATTTTTTTCCCCTAATAGCAGAACTCTTTTGCTCAGCTCACCTAGTGTCATGTTTTCTTGCTTTAGTTATCAGTGTAACTTTTCCCACTCTTGCAGAGCTCCTCAAGGGCAGCAAGGCAACAGGGAGTGGAGGAAGGGCATTCAACCAGGATTTCTGAAGAACCAAATTCTGCCCCTCTTCCTGCCTCTAGCTTTGCTCTGTAATGCTGAGTAAATCATGAGACTCTTTTTCCATCTGTGGAAGTGGGAGAGAAAAATAATACTTTCTCTGCCTACTTCACAGGGATGTAAGTTAAAATTAGGTCATGGATATGAACATTCTATGAAGCAAAAATTTATAAATTGCTGTATCTACAATGGCAATGCACTCCCTTGTTTTCTATCCCACCCTGAGACACCAAGTTCAAGGACCTCACTCAATAATTACTTGAATTTATTTAACTCTAGTTGCTTTTTTTCCCCTAAAAATTATGGCCCTCTTTATCCATTTATTAAACACTGATAAACACTTTTTTTTTTTTTTTGAGTCAGAGTCTCACTCTGTTGCCTGGGCTAGAGTGCCGTGGCATCAGCCTAGCTCACAGCAACCTCAAACTCCTGGGCTCAAGCGATCCTACTGCCTCAGCCTCCCGAGTAGCTGGGACTACAGGCATGCACCACCATGCCCGGCTAATTTTCTCTATATATTTTTAGTTGGCCAATTAATTTCTTTCTATTTTTAGTAGAGACAGGGTCTCACTTTTGCTCAGGCTGGTTTCGAACTCCTGACCTTGAGCGATCCTCCCACCTCGGCCTCCAAGATTGCTAGGATTACAGGCATGAGCCACCGAGCACAGCCTGATAAACATTTTTTAAAGTTACAAATATGGAAAACAAGAGACATGGATCCTATTCTGTTTTAAGGCAGGCTAATTTCTTGCCATTTCTTAATGACTACATTTATTTTCTTTTAACCCCACGTACCATTTCCTAACATGTCTCCTTCATGTACATTGCCCATTAACAGTGGTTCCCAAACTCGTCTGCACACTAGAGTCAATGGAGAGCTTCAAAAGATTCTGATGCCTGTGTCCCACCCCTAGAGATTGTGATGCAATTGATCTGGGCTGTGGCTGGACTTGGGAAGTTTTAAAAGCTCCCCAGATGATTCAAATGTGTAGCCAACTTTGGGGATCACTGTCTTTAGAGCTGCGGTCCCCAACTCCTGAGCCACGGATGGAGACTGGTCAGGGGCCTGTTAGGAACTGGGCTGCACAGCAGGAGGTGAGCGGCCGGCAAGGGAAGCTTCATCTGTATGTACATCCACTCCCCATCGCTGGCATCACCTCATAAGCTCTGCCTCCTGCCAGATCAGCGGCAGCATTAGATTCTCATAGGGGCATGAAACCTACTGTAAACTTCGAATGCAAGACACCCAGGTTGTGCATTCCTTATGAGAATCTAATGCCTGATGATCTGAGGTGGAGCTGAGATGGTGATGCTAGCACTGAGGAGTGGCTATAAATACAGATTATCATTAGCAGAGAGGTTTGAATGCACAATAAATGTAATGCACTTGAATCATCCTGAAACCACCTCTCCCCTCACCCCTTCAACCCCTTATCCCACCCCTGCCCCCGGTCCATCAGTGGAAAAATTATCTTCCATGAAACCGGTCCCTGGTGCCAAAAAGTTTTGGGGCTGCTGCTTTAAAGCGTTTTTTGTTTTTTTAATCTGATTCTAATTATCTTTGGGTTAATTTCCAACTAGGCTCTCATCTAAAGCATTTCCCTTATAAATTGCTGTAGGAAACAACAGGAGATTAATCCAAAATCCATCTCTTCTTCCTACTGTGATTGCCTTGGTCTTCACCAGGTTAATTAAAATCCCTTCTGATAAAGGCAGCTAAGCCGTTAATGAAAGCTTCACTAATCTGCATGCACATTTCCTGTTCTGCTGTGTCTTCCCTCCAACAATTTAGCTATGATTTGCATACATCTTTTTTTGTTTGTTTGTTTTTTTCAAATTCAAATGGCCTCTGGATGTACCTGAGTGGCTGGCAGGTCTGTCTACTTGCTATCTTCATGTCAGTTTGGGCAAAATTTCCTTCTGTCCACTTGGGTCATCTCCATCTTCAGGATCTAGCCAGCCAGCTCAGCAAGCTTGTTCCCAGGTTGCTTGGGTTACACCTCAAGACTGAGACATTTCAAAATTTGGAGCCAGATTTGCTAAAGCAATTCTGCACTTCTGTGTTTATCCATTCCTTCATGACTGGGCCCAGACTGAATCTGCTGTTGATTTCATGTAAGCAAACCCTCTTAGGGATCCTCCGATGGCTACGGTGGCTTTAGGCAGGAGACAGGGCAGACTCAAACCTGAACACACATTCCTTTTGGCTTTTGGGCCACCTCCTGCCCTAAGGGAGTGAGTGAGCTTCACCTCAACATGGATCTGAACACCTAAAAGTAAAAACAACTGCTGTTTCACCCGGGCCATCATCCCCACTCACGATGAGTCACTGTCTGTCATCTGCCTTGGCCCTCTGGGCTTATAACACCATCTGATTTCCAGGGATTGGAGAGGAGGTGGGGATGACAGAAGAATAGATGCTTTCAGTTCAACAAGCATTACTGAGTCCTGGGCTGTTTCGGGCCATATGGCGCCACAGCCCATGACGGTCCTCATTCCCTCCCTCTTCCAGTCATTCACTCCCTCTCTCATTAGCTGGAGCCAGAGCAGCAACGCTAACCAGGAGTGAGAGTTCAGACTTGCCACGTCATCAACAAAGGGCCAAAAGTCGTTCCATCTCTCTCTCTTTAAGAACTTCCATATTCTTTTAGCTATTTAAATTCTTTTGCTCTTTCTCACTCTCTCTGAAGAAAGCAATTTTTATATTGAAATGTAATTTGAGGTATTTAAAAGAAATTTACCCGTGCTTCCAATGACTGATGCATAATAGCATTTTCCCACTTTAGCTTTGCTGCAGGGACCCAAGAGAAATCCTGAAGGGCATGTAATGCCTGAGGCCACAGATTAGGGCACACACAGGTCACTTCTCTTATGTATTATTAATACCATCTCACTGTTAATAATAACTGAAATTATTGAGCATTTAGTATATGCTAGACATGATGCTAAGCCCTGTTCCTAATTTATTTCAGTTACTTCTTGCCCTACCCTCTTAGGTAGATATTACTTAGTATCCCCATTTTACATGTGAGGACACTGAAGCTTAGCGAACTGAAAGCTTACACAGCCAGGAAATGGAAGTGCTGGAACTCAAGCCTGTTCTGACTACTGCAATGACTTAATCTCTATATCTTTATAGCTTTCTGAGATGATCTCCATTTATTAAAATGTTGTCTTTAAAAATAAGCACCACATGTACTCACCAGCAAATTGGTTTCACTGATCAACACCTAAGTGCACATATAGGAATAACATTTATCTGGCATTGGGCAGATGGGAGGGGGCAGGAGGGGATGGGTATAGACATACATAATGAGTGCAATGCACATCATCTGGAGGATGGACACGATTGACAGTCTAACTGGGTGGGGGAGGGCAAGGGCAACATAAGTAACCTAAACGTTTGTACCCCCATAATATGCAGAAATAAAAAAATAAGAATAAAAATAAATAATGCAAAAAATTGTCTTTAAATCCCAGTAACACAATAACATAATGCCTTATAACTATTGGGATTATAAATAATGAGGTATTAATAGTTTTGTGTACTTAATAATCACTTGAAAAATAATTATCAATGGGTTGATTGACAAACAGCATTTTGTTCAGTTATTCTCGATAGGGTTCTGGATTTTAGGAGGTGATGGAAGGGAAGCCTTCCATCACCTTTGGCTTCCTGGGGGGTTCATACAGATGCCCTCTTCAGCCATGCCTGTGCCTTGTTGTTGCTCATACCAAGCCTACTCTAAAAGGCTTCCTTATTTCACAGAGACCTAATATAAAAGCAATGGAGCTGGCTGACAAGGCTAGGGATTGCTGAGGCTTTTGAAGGAAAAGTCAGCAATTTCAGAAAATGAATCCTGTGGTTTAGAAAGAAATCAGCTGAACTTATGATCTGAGCTCATTTTGTTCTGTTCTATTAAAAAGGAAAAAGAAAGAAAGGAAGAAAGGGAAAAAATTGTTCTTGTCACAAAAAAAACAATTTCTTTAGGCCTGGTGAACTACTGTCTATCTATGGAGCCTACAACCTCCTGAGATATCTACACTTTTAAAGCCAAAAAGGGACATTTAAAGATCATTTTTCATCTAAGTCTTGAATGTCACAGAAAGGAAACTGAGGCCCAAAGAGTCTGGGACCACACCACTGCTTAGTGGAAGTAGACTCCAAGTTTTCTTGCCTTTTTTCTCTTACTCTTTTTTCTTTCTTTTGCTTTTTGACTGACAGAGTATTCACAGGCCACTCAGAGAAAAAACAAGATATTACTAATTTTTGCTTCTTCAAGAAAGGTCAGTGAGAGCTCCAAAACTTCTAGAAAGAAAATTCAAATTTTTAAATCTAATTTCAGAAATAGCCTTGATTTTATTAGCTGAGGAACTGAATAAGGAGGCAAAGGCCCTACAAAGCAAGATTTATTACTGCTTTCCATGAAGGAAGAGGGAAAAGAAATACTGGCTCAATGGGGATTTGAGTCTATAATTTAATTCTTCATCTCAGTTTAGAGAAACGACCCAAAGACAAAAGGTCAAGGACTCCTGTTAGTGATCTCTTGAGTTAGTAAGGAAAGGAGTCACCTACCACTTCTCCAGGGACCCATAGGATTCCAAGTTAGCTCTGGTATAGAAGTCTTGAAAGGAATCAATCCATTGGAACCTCATTGCCTGGAAAGTGCATCCAAATAAAAATGCTGGCCAGGCGCGGTGGCTCAAGCCTGTAATCCTAGCTCTCTGGGAGGCCGAGGTGGGCGGATCCTTTGAGCTCAGGAGTTCGAGATCAGCCTGAGCAAGAGCGAGACCCCATCTCTACTATAAATAGAAAGAAATTAATTGGCCAACTAATATATATAGAAAAAATTAGCCGGGCATGGTGGCACATGCCTGTAGTCCCAGCTACTTGGGAGGCTGAGGCAGCAGGATTGCTTGAGCCCAGGAGTTTGAGGTTGCTGTGAGCTAGGCTGACGCCATGGCACTCACTCTAGCCTGGGCAATAAAGTGAGACTCTGTCTCAAAA
>VSMD01003534.1:0-16273 GCA_008750895.1 Mirza zaza
CATAGTTCTGGAAGTCCTGGCTACAGCAATCAGACAGGAAAGTGGAATTAAAGGTATCCAAATAGGGGCAGAAGAGATCAAACTTTCACTGTTTGCTGATGATATGATATTATATTTAGAAAATCCCAAAGATTCAACCAAGAAACTCCTGGAACTGATAAATGAATTTAGTAAAGTCTCAGGATACAAAATCAATACGCAGAAATCAGAGGCATTCATATACGCCAACAACAATCAAATTGAGAACCAAATTAAAGACTCAATTCCCTTCACAATAGCAACAAAGAAATTAAAGTACCTAGGAGTATACTTAACCAAGGAGGTAAAAGACCGCTACATGAAACACTGAGGAAGGAAATAGCAGAGGATGTAAACAGATGGAAATCCATTCCACGCTCGTGGATCGGCAGACTCAACATCATTAAAATGTCTATACTACCTAAACTGATCTACAGATTCAATGCAATACCTCTCAAAATCCCATCAGCATTCTTCACAGATATGGATTACATTTTTAATAGCTTCTTCTGAAGGTCTTGGTAAAGTATACAGAGTAACTTAAAGGAGTGTTAATTTCTTATAATATCAAACATTTAGTGAGCATAGACTATGCGATAGGCATTACATGAACTCATTTAGTTCTCACAAAACCTTATGTCATAGAACATTGGTCAGAATAGACTAGATTTATGCTAAGGTAATAAACGAACTCAAAATCTTAGAGTCTTAATATAACAAAGCTTTATTTCTGATTCATGTTATACATTTAGTGGAGATAGGTAAGAGACTCTGAACCACAGAGTCAATCAGAGACCCTAGTTCATAGAGGTTCTTCCATATTATATCTATTCCACCTGGAAAATGTGCATCTACTCTCACCCTAGGGGAAAATAAGACATGTATTTTTTTTCTCAGAAACATCTACCTTTGTAGAAATCGAGTTGGTGCCATCTTTGGCATAGAAGAGGATGGATACAATTTCAACTAAAAGGCCAATTTCAAGCCTACCTGCTATATGTTTGCACTGACCTTGACATTCTTGTTTATATGTGGTATGCTGAGAAGAATTTAGTTAGAATAGATGTTTCAAAAATGCACAGCTCACCAAAATTGTAGAGCGAATTGTTTATATAACCTTGAAGAAAGTGCTACACTTCCGTAAGCCCTGTCACTTTGGTGTTTTAATCAACAACTTTGTATTCTGTTTATTATATCTTTTGGGAATATGTCTACTTGAATTATGCTTTAGGTGCTCCAGAATTCTGTGACATTTCTAGATTACTTTTTCTTAGGAAGTCTCAGTTATCTCATACATAACATATACATATAGCAACTAAATCATATGACTATATCTAGAATTACTTGTCAAAAATGTGTATTATAGGCTGGTCATGGTGGCTCACGCCTGTAATCCTAACACTCTGAGAGGCCGAGGTGGGCGGATTGTTTGAGCTCAGGAGTTCAAAACCAGCCTGAGCAAGAGTAAGACCTTGTCTCTACTAAAAAAAATAGAAAGAAATTAGCTGGACAACTAAAAAGTATATATACATATATATTTTATATATAAACATGTATATTTATATATAACATATATAAATATATTTATATAAATATATATTTATATTATATATATATGTGTATATATATATACACACATATAACAAATTAGCTGGGCATAGTGGCACATGCCTGTAGTCCCAGCTATTCAGGAGGCTGAGGCAGAAGGATTGCTTGAACCCAGGAGTTTGAGGTTGCTGTGAGCTAGGCTGACACCACAGCACTTTAGCCCAGGCAACAGAGTGAGACTCTATCTCAAAAAAAAAAAAAAATGCGTGTTATATATTTACACAGAACATATGTAAAATATACACAATGTATACAAATCAGTAGCATTCCTATACAACAACAGTCTAATTTATAAAAAAAAAATCAAAGACTCAATTTCCTTCACAACAGCAACAAAGAAAATAAATAACAAGGAATATATTTAACTAAGGAGGTCAAAGACCTCTACAGGGAGAATTACGAAATACTGAGGAATGAATAGCAGATGTTATAAACAGGTAGAAAAGCATACCCTGCTCATAGATAGGCAGAATAAACATTGTTAAAATGTCTATACTACCCAAGGTGACCTACAGACTGAACACATTACCTATTAAAGTACCAACATCATTTTTCACAGATCTAGAAAAAATAATTCTATACTATGTATGAAACCAGAGAAGACCCTATATAGCAAAAGCAATCTTATACAAAAAGAACGAATTGGGAGGTATCAATTTATCAGACTTTAAGCTATACTACAAGGGTATAGTAACTAAAATAGCACAGCAATGGCACAAGAACAGAGACATAGACCAATGGAAGAGAACTGAAAACCCAGATATAAACTTATCCTCATATAGCCATCTAATCTTTGTCAAAGCAGACAAAAACATATACTGGGAAAGGAATCCTTATTCAATAAATAGTGCTGGGAAAATTGGATAGCCACATGTAGAAGACTGAAACAGGATCCACACCTTTCACCTCTCACAAAAATCAGCTCATGGTGGATAACAAACTTAAACCTAAGGCATGAAACTGCATGAATTCTAGAAGAAAACGTTGGAAAAACTCTTATAGACATTGGCCAAAGGAAAGAATTTATGCAGAAGACCCCAAAGGCAATCACAGCAACAACAAAAAATAAATAAATGGGACTTGATCAAATTAAAAAGCTTCTGCAAAGCCAAGAAACTATGAGGAAAGCAAACAGACAACCTACAGAACGGAAGAAAATATTTGCATGCTACATGCTCGATAAAAGGCCGATAACTAGAATCCTTATAGAACTCAAGAAAATCAGCAAAAAAAAAAAAAAAAAAAAAAAAAAAAAAAAAAAAAAAATCAAACAACCCCATTAAAAAGTGGGCAAAGGACATGAACAGAAACTTTTCAAAAGAAGATAGACCAATAGCCAACAAACATATGGAAAAATGCTCAACATCTCTAATCACCAGGGAAATGCAAATCAAAAGCACAATGAGTGCAATGCACATCATGTGGGGAATGAACACACTTGAACCTCTGACTCAGGGGGGGAGGGAATGCAAGGGCAATATATGTAACCTATACATTTGTACCCCCATAATATGCTGAAATAAAAAATAATTTTAAAAAGCAAGTTTAAGAAAAGCACAATGAGATATCACTTAACTCTAGTGAGAAGGACTTCTATCAAAAAGTCCCACAACAATAAATGTTGTGAATGCAGAGAGATAGGAGCACTCACACACTGCTGGTGGGACTACAAACTAGTGCAATCTCTATGGAAAGTATTATGGAGATACCTCAAAGAGCTACTAGTAGAACTACCATTTGATCCAGCAATCCCATTACTGGGCATCTACCCAAAGGAAAACAAGACATTCTATAAAAAAAGACATATACACTCAAATGTTTATAGTAGCACAATTGACAATTGCAAAGATGTGGAAACAACCCAAGTACCTACCAATACATGAGTACGTTAATAACATGTGGTATATGTATACCATGGAGTACTACTCAGCCACAAAAAACAATGGTGATCTAGCACCTCTTGTATTTTCCTAAACAGAGCTGGAATCCATTCTATTAAGTGAACTATCACAAGAATGGAAAAACAAGCGCCACATGTACTCACCACATGTACTCAAATTGGTATTAACTGATCAGCACATATGTGCATATATAGTAGTAATAATTATCAGGTGTTGGGCAGATGGGAGGAGGAACGAGGGGATGGGTTCATTCACACCTAATGGGTGTGGTGTGCACAGTGTACGGGTTGAACATGCTTAAAGCTCTGACTCAGGCTTAGCAGTAGCAAAGGCAATATATGTAACCTAAACATTTGTACCCCTGTAATATGTTGAAATAAAATAAAATTGTGTATCTATATTTACATGGAACATAGGTAAAAATGTAATACCTAGCATATACCTGATACATAATTGGTGTTCAATAATGTTAGCCCTTATTATATAGGCAAATATTAATAATTTTTAAAGTGTTTTGATACTTACAGTAATAAAATATAGATGGTCCATACTATTCAAATTATAAATAATAGTATCTTTTCTAAAGAATTAATAAACTAAGATGAAAATTTCATGTTTAAGGTAAACATTGAATAAATCGATGCTAATACAATTTCTTTGGATTCTTAATTTTTAGCAAACAACTAGAAGTTTTGGTACATTTTTTAAGTTTTATTTTTTTAATTGACACATAATAAATATTTGTACATATTTGTGGGTTATGGTGTGATGTTTCGATACATGTATATATCATGTAATGATCAAATCAGGGTAATTAGCATATTTATCACATCAAACATTTGTCATTTCTTTTTAGTGAGAATATTCAAATTCCTCTCTTCTAGCAGTTTTGAAATCCACAAAATATTAATGGTTGTACTTTTTACATGAATATTATCTTCTTTATCTTTGTTTTTAGAAACTGCTAAAGCTAAAATAAGAAGAAAAGTTTCTGAAGTTTTAGACAAAGACTGCTATGATATTTCTAAATATACTTTTGAGATAAAAGAAAAGTTTAAAAAATTGAGTGTTGGATAATGGTCTAAAATGAGTGACCCATTCCAAAGCCAGCATGCTGAGTTTCACCACATTCTAGTTTGTTCATTAGGCCTTCATAATACGACTTGGAGGGTACATTGTTAAACTCAGTTTGTAAATGTCTATCAAATTATAAGTGTTTTCTTTTTTTTACTCAATGTTTACACATCTAGAATTTGTACAATTTATACATTCATGCACTTTTGAGATGATATTTCAAATTAATTTTTAAGTGTTATGTATTAGAATAGTATAAGTAATTTAAATGTCTATCAACTGTCAACATGGTAACTAGTTAAGCTGCATGTATAAAATAGAAAACTAAGGCATTTTTATTTAATTGTTCATTGGCTAATAACAATTAAACAAAAATAACAGGCTGGTAGATCCTGTCCAACCATTTACTGAAATAGTAGAAAGGCTAAACATTTATACTACATCAAAAATATCTCTTAATAAAACTTCAATCAAATTTAAGATCTGTCAATGTGGCAATAGTGTGAAAACTTAGAATACATTAAATTTGATGTTTCAGGAAAATATCCACATAGAAATGTCACAGGTTCTTTGAGCTTATGTGCTACCTGGAACTCTTTTATCCTCAGATTTTTCAGTTGCTAACTATACTTATTGAAGCTTCAGCTCAGATATCACCTCTTCAATGTACAGCTTCTTTCATGCATGGTTGGTAGCACTATAAAATGGCACAACCATTTTGTAAATATTGTCAAACAATTTCTAAGAGAATTAAACATGCACCAACACCATGACCCATTAATGTCCCTCTGTGTATACCCAGGAAAAAGAAAAACCTGTTCACCAAAATACATGTATAAGAATGTTAATAGCAGCTTTATAATAGCCAAAAACTAATAAAAAATGGAAAAGCATCCATATTATTCAACAGAAAGATCTATTATGGTTATCAATTCTCTTTAAATTCATATATAATTTTATCATGATCCCAATACAAAGATAAACCGCTATGCTGAAATAAATCAAGTCCAAACAAAAGTTTATGTGAACAAATAAATAAGTGGCAAAAAACCCCTGAAAATTAAAAGTAATGAGAAGAAAGTAGTTTCACCAGATATAATAGCTAATGAAGCCTCAATATTTAATATAGTAGATCACTAAAAATGTGAATAGACAGGTGACACAGATATGAAAGTCCAAAAATAAGCTCAAAGTCATACAGGAATTGACATACAGAAATTTGAAATATAGTTAAGTTAGAATCTCAAATCAGTGAGGAAACAATAAGTCAGTCAATAAATTGGGGGTAATAGGTTAGCCAGCGGGAAAAAAAAGTCCTTACAAGACACTTTACATAAGAAAATAATTGAAAATAACTAATAACTATTAATTAAAAATGAGCATTTTTTAGTATTCTTTGAATTGGAAAGGTCTTTGGAACTATTATTAAAAATCTAGAACTTACAAAATGTATTGAAATTCAAAGGCATAAAACCAAACACTGTCTTATAAAAAACACTTCCTTATAAAAAGGAAATTGTTTTAAAAGAACCAACAGCAAACTGGGGTAAATGTTTACAATGTATATTACTTCAAAGATATTGGTAAACAGTTTCCAAAGGGATTATACCAACTGGTACCCCCAGAGGCAATACAAATATAAATTCCAGGTGCTCCACATCCTATCCAACATTTATCATCATCAGTGCTTTAATTGTAAGTATTCTTGTTGTTATGTAGTAATATTTTATTATGGTTTAATGTGCATTTCCTTGATTAAAAAAACTAATAAACTATGCTTAACACCATTCTATGCATTCATTGATCACTTTGATGTCCTCTTTTGTGAAGTCTCTGTTCAAATCTTGTATGGGTCTTCTGGTGACAAAGTTTTTAAGCATTTGTTTGTCTGAAAAATGTCTTTGTTGTACCTTGACACTTAGATATTTTCTCTAGCTATAAAATTTCAGTCTGGAGGTTTCTTTTTTTTCAATCACTTTAAGGATATCATTCAGTCGTCTTCTGGTTGCCATAGTTTCTCTAGAAAATGTTTAAATCTTGTATTAGCTCCTTTGACAGCAATGTGCCTTTTTTCCTGTGTCTATCTGAAATTTTTCTCTTTATCTTTCATTTTCAGAAGTTTAGCTATAATGTGCCCAGGACTTATTTTCTTTATCCTGCTTGGGATTTGATGAGCTAGTTGAATTTGTGTATTTATATTTTAATACGTTTTAGTGTATTATGGGCCATTATCCCTTTAAATATTGTTTCTAATTTATTCTAACTTCTCTATCCAGAATTTTTGTCACATACATGGAAAACATTTTGACTATATCCCATGTGTCTCTTGCACTCTGTTTTTATTTTTTTATTTACTTTTTTCCCCTTTGTGCTTCAGTTTGGCTATATTCTCCATTGTTTTGTATTTAAAGTTATCAATGCTGGTATCTTCTGTGCCCTGCCTACTTCTGAATCATCCAATGAGTTCTTAATTCCAGCTACCTATTATTATTTTTTGGGGGGGGGGTTCTAGACTGTCCATTTGAGTTTTATATAGATTTTATTTATCTGTTAATAATCTTTGTCTTTTTATCCACTTAGTCTATCTTTGCCTCTATTTTTTAAAAATAATAATCTGTTTTTGTAAATATTTTTCTACTATCTTTACTGTATAGATCATATATAGATTTGTTTCTAATTTATCTTTATTTTTTCATTATCATTCATACTTTTCTTCATCTTTATATATCTAATAATTTTTTTCTGCTATCTTCTAGATAATACAGTATCAGAGGCTGCAAGGGCTCTTATGATATTTCATCAGAGAGAGCTCTCCCTTTATTCTGTTAGGTGCATGGCGTGGGGCACCAATGACCTCTATCCAAACAGGGGTTGTTCTTGGTCATGACTTTCTAAGAATGATTCCACCTACCTCAGGTTCATCTCTGGTCCTCAGACATGGACTTTCTGAGCTGTTGGTAAAACCTGGAAGTCTTCTGTCTCTTCATCCCTGAAAGATGGTGGGAAATTCAGTTCTGTTCTTCAAAGAATTTTAACCTCCTGCCTCACAAAGTTTCACAAACTAAGAAGTGTAAGGAGGGGAACAGCTCTTTGCTTGTGGCAAGCGTATTCCCTCTAGCATGACTCTATGTCCCTGGCACCATGAGAGACTGCAAGAGATAAGATTCTGCCTTGTGGAAGCTTTGGACTCAGCCTCCCATGATTCCCAAAGCTAGAACAAAGTCCCAAGGGAATTTGAACTTCTAGTTTCCAATCTGTTGTGAAAGCCCTGAATGACTGCTAGAAGTTTGAGAGGTTCCTTTTTCCATCAGTAGAGACCCTTCATGATTTCTCTTTTTCTCAGGGCAGTCTTTTTTGCCTGGAGGAGCATGATTCTCAGTCTGCACTCAGAATTAGTAAACCCAGGAAAGAAAATAGCTATCAATCATTAGCTTACCTATGAAGTGTTCTTTATTCCATGGGATTTTAATTCATCTTGATTTTATTGCTTCTGCAACTCTCCACTGTCTTAAAAATATAATTTTTGCAATTTATTGTTTTTTCTGACTGTAGCAGTGCAAACACTGGCCTATTGTGAAATATTATATCCTTCATAGAAGCCCAAGCCGAAGGCATTATTTTCATCCATCAAATGGTTAAGAACATCTAAAATTTTGATAACTCATTGCATTGACAAAGCTGTGAGGAAATAGAGATGTTAATACATTACTGGTACAACCATCTATATGTCCATAGATAGATACACCATGTGAATAACTCATTCACAAAATTTAATATATACATCTAAAAATTAATAAAAATAGTAACATTCATACTGTAAAGAAAAAAATAAGTAGTAACACAAGTCACATTTAAAACAAGAAAAAGTTTTCATAACTCCAAAGTTGTGCAGTTTTTCCCCCAAAACTGACCAATTTGGGGGAAAATGCAGAAAATGGTCCATGAGCTAAAGAGATAAAGGTCAAAAATACACAGGTGATATTTGACATTTCTCAGGTACATTATCAATCTTAATTTCTAAAACTTCTCAAAATAGCAATTACACTCCTTGAAAAGGCAGTAAAATCTTTTCTTACCCAAGGAAATAAGCACTCAATAACCTATGCTTCAGTGAATTCCACCCACACAAACAAATTGTATTCTTCAGCATTGGTCTTTATGAATAAAATCTCTGAGCAGATAAAGATATTTCAAGATAAAATAGATAATATTCTTCATCAAATTAACAGAGAAGACTTACTGAAAACTTAATGGAAGTTCTTGACATTAGGCCAACTCACCTAAACAGGGGGAAAAGATGACATGCCAGGGGAGTTAGTATCTTAGAAGAAAAGTTTGCAAAGACAGTGTCCAGCCTGGCATTACTCAGTGGAAAATAAAGATGAATATACAGCCCATTGTTAAATAAACAACTTACAACTATTCATTCTTAATATTTTACAATGTCTAATTATTTAATTACGTGTCCTTTATAGTCTCAGCATCCTCCAAGTGTTCTATTTTTGTGGATTCACTTTCCCGCTAGGTCCTAGGAGCCTCAATTATAGAATAAGGGAATTGGACCAGACAATTTCAATATATTTTAAATGAGATACATGGTTCATGAGCTCAAGATAAATGATGCTGATTACCTTTGTGCTGGAGAGCTCCTTGGCCTTTGCCACTTCTATGATTTTATTCACATATAGATGTTCGTCGACTTGTGATGGACTTATACCTCATTAAACCCATCCTAAATCAAAAATGCACTAAGTCAAAATACATTTAATACCCTAATAAAGCCATCAAAAAGTCCAAAAATCATTAAGACGAACCATCAAAAGTCCATATTAAATAAATGCTATCCTGACCCAAAGTGCCCAAACATTTAGGATACTTTCTCTCTGTCTTTTTTTCTTTTCCAGTTCAGCCAGTCCTGATCATTGCAGTGCCTGCAGGTTGAGAGAATAGAAAATTGGAGAAATAGACAAAGCTGGAGGCTCCAGCATCTCTCCAATGCATCTAAACATGAACAGAAAATAGAGGCTACTATCTCCTCAATGTGCTCTCTTTTCACCAACTGGCAAACTCTCAGAGTTAACACATCTTGTCTTCTGCTTAGTCACTAGTAGCTTAAAGAATGATCTCTCCTAATATTTTCTCCCTAAATTTAGCCACCATTTATGGGACATTTAACTAGTTTCCTGAATATTATGTTAAGCCCTTTACATGTCCATCCTATTTAATCCTCTTGACAATCTTTAGATGTTAGTATTATAAACTCCACTCTACAATAGAGAAAACTGAGATTTAGAGAGGCTAAACTACTAACTGAGATCACACAGTCATCCCCAGGGTGCCAGCAGCAGAACCAAGCTTCCAAACCAGATTTATAAACTCCAAAGATCATGCTTTACACCACTATATTTTATTGCCTCCATTTAAAAATACTTTTCAAACATGAAACATCATCTATTATTATTCTCATTTGTCTTACGTGTCTCCCTCACTATCTGAGCTTTTGCTAACCAAATGTGTTCTGTCGCAATTTGCAAAAATGTTTTATCAAAAAACTCGACATCCAAATTGAAAAGCCACTCTAACAAATTCGTCACGCACACATACACTCATGTTGTTTGCAAGTCTAGGCTAGAGGAGGCAGAGTACACTGAAGCCTTATCTCAGCTGTTCTTCCCACAAGACCACATGAAGAGCTCATATTATTTAAATGTGTCATGCTTTCCTAATATCATCTTTCTGACATTATTAAGTGGAAATGTTTTAAAGAATGTGCAAAAGACAATGAATATGATAAGAAAAATGAATAGACTGATATATAATTAATTAGAAGGCCTAGCAAAGCCTACGCCTTGGGAGTAAAGTTGAAACTTGTAAAGTGATTTGAGGGAGGAGAAAACCGTCTTTCTCTCCTAACCATATTCCAATGAGGGCCCACACTATCCCTCCAAGGGGACAATGGTAATAAATTTCACCAAGAACTCTACATTCCCCAAACAGTAAATGTTCTCTCACTATTTTACCCAGCTTTCCACCAGAATTTCACACAGTTTTTTTGGTGGCTCCTTCTGCAAATGCTTTCTTTATTTAGCTTCCAGGATAGCATATTCTCCTGGTTCCCTTTTTAAATGACCACTGCATCTCATCTTTCCAACATCGAAATGCTAGAGAGACCCGGATGTTAGCCTCTGGATCTTATCCTCTGCCTGTGTTTACTCCCAAATTTATCTCATCCCATTTAAATATGGTCTCTAAACAGATGACTATGAAATCTCAAACTCAGTCTCACATCTCTGTGGAACTTCATTCCAACTCTCTAACTTCACATGTTGCATTTTTGTATACTTTCTAGGAAAAAATAACCCTGATCGATAGCATTTGATGATATTCGTGGTGCAATTGTTCCCACCATGGCCAATTTCAAGCCACCATTGTGACATTGGCTCTCTGGAACCTGTAATATTCAGTTCCACACAACCACTGGATGTAGATATTCAACTACATACTTGAACTCTGCTTGGATGTGAAATAGGCTTTTCAAACATAATATGTACAAAACAAAACTCTTAAGTTCTCCCTATTCTAAACCTGCTCTTTCACTAATATTCTTCTTCATAAATGGCACCACTGCTTAACTAATTTCTCATCAAAAAGGTTTGGGGAAAAGCCTACCATTTTCCCTGTTAATCTTCAGTGGTGAAAGGAAAGTTTTCCAAACTGCCAGAAACCTAGAGGTAGAATTAAAGTCATTCACTGCATAACAACTTTTCAGTCAAAGACAGATCTGATATACAATGGTGTTCTCCATAAGATTATAATACTGTATTTTACAATACTCTTTCTATGTTTAGATATGTTGAGATTCACAAATACTTACCATTGTGTTACAGTTGCCTACAGTATTCAGTCACGTTAACATGCTGTACTAGTTTGTAGTATAGCAGCAATAGGCTATACTATATAGCCTACATGTATAGTGGGCTATATATCTAGATTTATGATGTCTGCACAACAACATAATCACCTAATGACACATTTATCAGAAGGTAACCCCATTGTTAAGTGATGCATGAGACTATTGTGGGACATCTGACACTGCCCCAGCTGTCTCTCCTGAATAAAGGTGGAAGCTTGCAGATTCAAATCTTGGTTCTGGAAAGAGGAAGGCCCAATGCCAGGGAATAATTTCTTAAAAAGAAACACATGCAATGTTATTGAAATGTTTCTATAATCATGATGTAGGGTCACGTATAAAAAGGGCAATGGTAAGATAAGAATTGAACTTTACATGTCTTCTAACACCTACCCTTACAATAGAGAGACAGAGACACCTTTGAGTCCCCACTCTGGGGACCCAGGGGAATCATGCTGTGTTGGTGCTATATCTGTTCCTGCCCTGTGTGGCTTCACTACTGCTTATAAGATTTTGTATCTTGGGCTAATTAGAACGGATACTTCATCTAGTCATATTCCTGTGTGTTTGCACAGTGTGTTTGTGTGAGCATTTATTTTCTTCATGTCAATTCACAGTTCACCAGAAAACTTGTCCTCCATAGACAAGAAGGATCAGAAACTGAAAATAGATCTGGATTCTCCTTAATCTTAAATAATTTCAAACAGAGAGAGAATTGCACAGGATAATATAACAATGTACTCACCAAGGAGAATTAACACCTGATAACAATTTTGAAATGTTTATTTGATATCTTTTTATTAACATAATTATGTATAGTTTCAGTTATTTTTGTGCCCCTCCTTAAACCTGATTCTCTGTCTCTTTCTTGATGACCATTACTGTGGAGGTAATATGTATTTCCAGGAAGAAGACTTACTCTGAGGATGTCTAGGCAGTCAGGGCATGATGTTCCCAAATGATGATGGAAATATGTTTGCTTGTGCATCTCTAAACCTTTAGCCATTATCATTGCATCATTCTTACTGCCCATACACCTAGCCTGGTTCTAAAACTCATTTCCAAGAATAGTCTCTCCAATATGAGCTCACCTGCCAGAAATGTCCTACCCTCTTTGGAAAGAGTTCTTTACAAAATCAAAAGTCTGTTACTTGGGCATTAAAAATGACCTTCAATACATTGCCCTTCCTCCTTCCTCCCATCTCACTTGTATCCTCACAGAAATAAAAGGAATTCTATGGTATACTTTCAAACAAATCTTTCAAAGTCCACTGCTCCATGAGTACCCCTTCTGCCCCAGAGTTCTCTCATATTATTATATCTATGTTTCAAAACAACTTTGCTCTAAGTATAGAGTGTCCATTCCATTTGTTACTGGTGCAGGTCTGCCTTCCAAAGGTGTCTCAGATACCCTCACTAGCACCTTACATGAAATCAATAGGAAAAATCACAGCTACAAGATCAAATACACAAAATTATGAAGAAATAAATTATGTGTATATATATTTGAGACAGGATATTGCTATGTTGCTCAGGCTTCAGTGCAGTGGCATCATCATAGCTCACTGTAATCTCAAACCCCTGGGCTCAAATGATCCTCCCTGCCTCAGCCTCCTGAGTAGTTAGGACTACAGGTACATGCCAGCACACCCAGCTAATTTTTTATAGAGACAGTTTCACTATTGCCCAGGCTAATCATCATTCAGACTTGGTTGCCAAAGTGTTAGGATTAGAGGTATGAGCCACCATGCCCAATGTGTTATATTCTTTATTAATATTTGGCATTAACATTATATATTCTTGGTTTATTTACTTAAAATATAAAGTACATACATAGAAACACATATATTTTTTAAAGTACATATTTTGTTATATGTGTATAAAAATAAGTTTCTACCATGCTCTTTGTTTTTCGCATTTGAGCCTTACATGGTAAGTTATCCATCTCAGATGTAGGTATGTTATGGTATCAATCAAAATGTGAGCTCCTTAGGAATGAAAACTGCGTTGACATAGTCTGTGATTCCTGTACTGTGCTTTTCATTGATTCCTGGAATATAGTAGGTATAAAAAATTCATGGAATTATAAATTTGTAACCCCAAAGGCAGTATCATAGAAATAATAGATGTCAAAAAGAAAATAGATCTTCACAAAATCTGGGTGTCAGTCTTTTGCTTTGGGGATGAGCTGAGACATGTAGACGACCAAGGGTTTGGATTAGGAAACCTGTTGGTCATCTTATGGGCAGGAAGATAAAACCCGGCAGATCAAGGATGGAAAAGATGAATCAAATTTTAGGGTAAAAAAGGCAAACATGAGTGGCTAATAGTTTCAATTTAATGATGGAGATAGCTAGAATGAGCATCTCTCCCACCCTCACAGCAACAAAAACAACAGAAAATGCTGGAGAAACCACTTTTAAAAAATTTATCAGAGAACTGAGGTCAAAAGGACAAATAACCAACCTAAAATCTGGAAACAAACAGACCCCAGCAACGAAAAGCAGAGCTTAAGTATTTGCTAACCATTGCCACTGAGTGTCATATACGTTGGTAAGAAGAATCAACTTTAATCAATTTAATGAATTAATTTTAGTGAATTGCTAAAGATGAAACTAGTGAGAGAGTGTGGGCCATGGGCACATGAATATCACACTTTTTCAGGCTTCTTCACCAGGTGCTCACAGGCCCATGTGGGAGGATCTCAAGAAAGCTCTCCCCTAAGAGGTGGGAATAGAAGTCACTGCTGAAACTCTGCCCAGTCCCAAATCCACTATTTCCCCTGTGAAACAAAATACTTGACCTGCATGAGGAAAAACAACCAAACTTTATTTTGAGGATAGTGGTAGAAATCTATGTGGAGGGGAACAGAGAAACTAAAACTCCACTCCTGGAAAATTAGCAAGAATAAATGCAAGACCCAGCTCTACATCCATAAAGTATCCCAAGAATGGAAAAACAAGAACCACATGTACTCACCAGCAAGTTGGTATTAACAGATCAACACCTAAGTGAACATATAGGAATAACGTTTATCGGGTGTCGGGCAGGTGGGGGGGGGGGTAAGGAGGGGATGAGTATATACATACATAATGAATGAGATGTGCACCGTCTGGGGGATGGTCACGCTTGAAGCTCTGGCTGGAGGGGGGCTGGGGGCTGAGGGCAATATATGTAACCTTAACATTTGTACCCCCATAAAAGAAGAGGGATAGTTGTAAAGACCATGCCACCAAAGTCCAGGATCAGAGTGCCTGGCTAGGACTGACAGTTAATGAAAACATCAATCATTACACATTGTATGTATGTATCAAAATATCACTTGTATCCCATACATGTGCACAAATATTATGTATTAGTAAAAATATTTTTAAAAATCAAAGAATATCTTCAGAACCCTCTTATTCACATTAACAAACATTAAGTAAAAAATAACACTGGAATACAGAAGAGAGAGCTGCAAGATAAAGATTTTCTCTGGAAGCAGAGTGAACAGAAGACCCAAGAGCAAGGAGAGTCCAAAACCAAGTAGGAGCAAACCTCAAACCTTAAATCCAGTCCAACTCCTGAGTAGATAAGAACAAATCACAAAAATATTAAATGGCTAAAAGAAGGAAAGACATTGATTACCTGCAAGTATTAAAGTTAATTATATCAGTACCTACTCTCCTGTACAACACATCAAGTTTTAACATTTCAAAAAATATGAAGCATACACAGAAACTGAATAAACATAGTCTCAGGAGACAAAACAAGCATCATGAGCAGACTCACATATGACAGAGATGTCAGAAATATTAGATAGAAAATTTAAAATAACTGATTAATACGTTAAAATTCTATTGGGAAGAGTAGACAAATTATAAGATCAAATCAGTAATGTCAGCAGAGCTATGGAAGCCATGAGGGAAAAACAAATAGTGATACTAAAAATAAAAATAAAAACAAACTATAGTCATAGATATGGACAATCAAGGAAGGAATCAATGAGCATAAAATAGGTTAAAAGAAATTCCCCAAACTGGGATACAAAGAGGAAAAAAAAAACAGCATGTATAGGTGATCAGAATAGAACATAAGAGAGAGGAAGGACAATATTAAATTGTGTAGCTTATATGGAGTTGGAACAACAGTTAAAGAAGAAAGAGAAGAAATATTTGAAGAAAAGATGACTGAAAAATTTTGTTAGTGAAAGACACCAAGTAACAGACCCAAAGTCAGAGAACACCAGGCAGAATAAATACCAATAAAACGACACCTCATTCTATTATAATCATATTGCTGAAAACCAAAGACAAAAAGAAAATCGTGAAGGCAGACAGAAAAAAAGCACATTGCTGAAAAAGAAACATTTATAAGAAATACAAGAGACTTCTCATCAGAAACCACTCAAGAAGGAAGGCAATGTAGTGACATATTTACGATGCTGAAAGAAAAAAGAAAAAGTCAGCCCAGAATTTTATATTCACTGAGGACATCTGTGAAAAAATTAAGAATAAATCTTCTGGTTTTAGCTCCAACATGTAAAAAGTTTTGGAAGTTACCTCTTCTATTCCTATAACAAGAAAAAGCTGAAAAGACAGAATATTAATAGCCTGTCTTAAATCCATCATTGAGCAGAGGTCACTCACAGAATTTGTCTATCACTACCCTGAAATCTGAAGAGAAGGGCAAATCCAGAGATTCACAGATAAAATCTGCTCACTTGTAGCAGAAGCCACTGGAGCCATAAACTGGTAAGAAAATTTAAATGGTGATTTTG
>VSMD01003537.1:0-10431 GCA_008750895.1 Mirza zaza
AAGACATTTCTCAATATTAACAGATGTTCTCAAACAAAAATCTTCCATGGTCAAATAAGTTTGGGAAACACTGGATCAAAGTTAATGTATTTGCTACACTAATTCTCAGAGCCATTAATATGCTCACATGCACGGCTAGTGAGCCAAAAGAAGCTATGTCTCACTTGGGAAAGTCATGTGAATTCACTTATTTCTACAGCACACCTATTTAGCTCATGAAATACTTCACGGAGAGCCCCTGGTTACATCCCTGTCAGAGAATCAGAATCACTTCCAGAGCCTGATACAAATAAAATGTTTGTTTCTGTTTTTTAAGATCCACCCTAAACCAGACTTCATGAAGTGCTGGCTTAGAGATAAAAGTTTTTGCTGAAGGAAAAGATATTTGAGCTGAGCTGAGCCTGGAAATAAAACAAGAAGTTAACCAGGCAACATTGTATTCAAGGCAAAAGGAATAGAGGGACAGGGATGCAAAAACAAAAGGACCCAGGAAATACCTGGGACCTGAGAGTACCCCTCGAATACTGGGGGACGGGAATACAGCAAGAGAAGAGGGCTGCAGGGCAGGCAGGGACCAGGCAGGGAACTTCGCTGGGCTCCTAAGCTGGATGTGTGAGAAGAAGAAAAGTCACTGAAGGACTAAACAGAGTGGTGTGGTCAAACCTGCAGTCCCCTTTGGTGTCCCCAAACAGATATACATCTATCCTAAAGCACAATGATCTATCCTAAAGCACAATGATTTGCTCTGGATGAAGCATGTGTCTCTACCATAACTGATTTCTCAATGAAACAACTTCCCAGTCTACATTTGTAATTATTCAAACTTCAGCATAGGTATAACTCACTCATGCAATACTACAACTACTACAACTAATGCTACTATGAGCTGCAAATGCAGAAATTTTTAATGTGTAATTCTCCTGTATGACACATGCTAGAAAATTCCTTTCTAAAATCCTCATATTTTCTCTGATGCCTGCATTTCTAGAAAGAAGAGAACACTTCCGAGATATACTACCAATTGAAGGAATTTCCCCTCATTACTTAAAAGCTACTCTACAGTCATTTCTCGTGATGTACTTTCAATTAACAACCCTGACTGCGACTAAGGGTAATTGTCCCCTTACTGCCTGGCTAAGGACTTGATTTTTAACTGGTTTGTTTGCCATCCATTGTGCTCTTGAAAAAAAAAAATTAATTAGCTAAGAACATTTAAAGATTTAACATAAAAATCTGGATTTTTTTGAGTTCCTTGATATTTTTAAAGATTGGACAATATTGAGTTTGGAATTTTGCAGGATAAAATCTGCTGGAGAAAGAAAATAACTGCCCCACCCCACACACCCCCACCTCTGCCTTAATGAGCCTGTCCAAATGCACCAAGCGTCCCCCACTCCACCCCCACGGAGCTTTACACATTTACATTCATGCAGTGTGGATTGTGATCCTGGTTTTATTTTTATTATAAGATAATTAGACTTATCTAAATTTCATCCAAAACAATGTAAGCAGTTTATCAAATTAATACATAAAAATAGGATAATTAACAATAAAAACACCCATGAATTAAATGGATTTTCCAAGCATCTGGTGAACATTAATTGCTACAGCTGAATCCTGACCCTTGCCTAAGTAAAATACAATTTCAAGTTATTTTTCCTCAAGTAAAAATTTTGGGGTTCCAAGATAGGGCTGAGCTGATCATCAACCGATATTTACCAGGCCCTCCCGCTCCCACCGTGATGATAGACTTCCTTTAACTAGCTTTGCTCTTCCGATTCTTTAGAAATTCTCTCAAGCACAGAGCAGACTCCATATTGCCATTATCTTGCCATGGATTATGAATCTGATCTGTGTGGGTAAGTCTACTAGAAGATAAAGTCCATAAATCACTTAAGATTTTTAAAAATTATCAAATGTATTAAGTTCTGCTGGCTCTTCCTTTAGCTACATCAGTCTTAGTTATCAATCCTCTTTACCTCATTCAAAAAGGGGGGGGAACCATTTCACACTAGATATGAGTATAGCTTTCATAACATCATAAAGCTGTAAGAAAAAAAAAGTGGACTTAAAGAGGTTATTTGCTCATGCTTTTGTGCCTTCCAGCGAGTGACTAATGGTGATAACGTTAATTATCAGGTAAATAT
Organism: Mirza zaza; assembly: GCA_008750895.1. NCBI lineage: Eukaryota > Metazoa > Chordata > Mammalia > Primates > Cheirogaleidae > Mirza > Mirza zaza. The sequence goes on from VSMD01003537.1 coordinate 2,148, forward strand.
CTAATGCAAAGGAAAGGCATCTAAAATTTCATCTAGTTTAATGTGAGGTTATCCGTTTTCTGATGAAAACAGGAGTGTTACCTTGTCTCTACTGGCAGTCTTAAATTTTATAGAAAGATACTTTTTCATTCCCAGTCATTTGCTGCACACACCAGCTCAGACACTGGGGTCAAGTCTGTGGTAGATATCAGATGGTGGCAGGAAAATATCTAAGATCCTTTAAGTTCTGTGCCACGTAAGTTTAAAGAAATAATTATTATAATTCTTGCAAAAGTAAACAATCATGGGAAAAATAATACACTCATCTTGATCTATTTTCACAGTTCATCATATCTTGAACAGTTTTTTTTTAAACATTCATTAAAGTGCTAGTACAATTTAGCAATTTCTGTTGACTTTAACCCTTCCTTAGCCATGACTGCAGTTGAAGGCTACTTTTTTTCCCACCTTCCACTAGACTGTAAACTCTTCAACAGTGGAAACCAAGCCCATGTCATTCACCACCGTATTCACAAGACCTAGCACAGCACCTGTCATAGAGGGCACCGTAAACACAGAATGAATGAATGTTTTTAAAATACAATTAACGACATGATTTTTAAGCAACACTCAAGAGAAAAATATCAATTTGGAAAGTTTTTAAGCCAACTAATGAGATGTAAAATGTGAAAACTGGTTACAGAAAATGTATTAGAAAAATTACATTTTTAAAACTTCTAGACAGACAGAATCCAGTTTTCACTGGATTCAGACTCTATAACCATTAAAACTCAATATTTTTTGCAACTTCTACTCTGCAAAGCGAAGGTATTATAATATGCAAGCACTACACCAAGGAGCTCTTGAACGCCGAAAATGAATGGAAATTTGTTCTTATTTCATTAAAATTAAAGATGACTGAAGGTTCCAATGAATTTTGAGAGGGACATTTTGAACAGAAGCATCTGACCAAAAACCCAGAGCAGAAATTTTGCTAATGACAATTCAATGCCTGGGAATACTTCCAGTTTCTCACACTAGAAAAATGGAAACAAGGGAACAATGGTTGATCCTCAGAGATCAGAAGCAGAAACCACTAACACACTGCTACTGAGATTAAAAACAGTAATTGAGGGATAAAAAGGCTGGAGAATGCAGGTTCTGAACACACTGGCAGGAGACCCACTTCTTGGTTACTGCGACAGAACCATACATCAACGTTAATAGTTCCTCACTGGGCACCTCCCACACCCCCAGTACTAAAGAGAGGGTGATCCAAAATAAGTGCATCTTAATGCCTTTATTCAAGCAGCACCCGATTTCTGAGAAATAAACTGAGTACACAATAAATGACTTTAAATAATTCAAGGCAATACACATCAAGTGAAATTGTGTGCAATAGTTTAAATGGAGAGAGACTTATGAAAGGTGGAGAGTAACAGGGCGGGGGCTTCGTGGAGGGAACAAAAACACCTGTGTGTGTTGGGAGGGTTCCATCCTGGTTCCAGTCATCCCAAAGTGTTTGTAGACATTCCCCTCAATGGAAAGGGAACAAAAAGCACCTACCTGTGTGCCAAGGTTAGGTTTCACATCCGTTTCCCCTAGCCTTCACAGCAAGCTATTAAATACATATTCATATCTCCACCGCACAGAGGAGCAAACTGAACAGGTGGCATGAGCTCAGTCGGGTCGGATAGCTAGAAAGTGGAGGCACCCAGATTCAAACCCATCATTATCTGGTACCAAAGTGTCTGTTCTTTTCATATTCTTAATATAAGCAAGTTCACAAGATGATGACTGTTTAAAACCTTCCTGCAGATATCTCCCTTCTTATACATGGGCTGTAAAAAATTAAAAGGCAACTTTCGGCACATACTCCTAACAGCTCATGGTTGCACAGCACCTACTCTGCGCCAAGCACTGTTGTAAGTACTTTCCAAGTGTTAGCTCACAGCAGCCTTGTATTTCTGTGAGGAAGTCAGTGTGATTTTATGGAGTAGGAAATTGAAGCACAGTGAGATTAACTAACTGCCCAAGCTCATTCTTCCAGTAAGTGACAGTGCCTTTTATAAGCATTAGTCCACACCAGGCCAACAAAGTGTTCAAATGAAAATCACCCCAATTGCAAAGAGGGATTCTATAAATCCCCCGGGGGGCTCTCTGACGTGTCTAAGGGCACCTTACTCAAGGGAGAGAACTGAGAAAGCAAAGCAGGACTTGTATTTCACTGGCGCAGTATGACCTGGATGCTGGGTGTGTCCTATCACTCACGGGCTCTGTGACTTCCCACAAGTTATTTAGCTTCTCAGATCAGCTTTGTCACCTGTAAAATGGGAGCTCATGATAAATGACATCAGAATTTCTTTCAGTTTCTAAATGGCTATGGTCTAAATCAACACACTTGCTTTCTACCGATACTCCTAAGGACCAAATATGTGAAGGTATTCCACAAAGTTGGTTAAAACAAAGCATACAAACTTTTTGGCCCAAATGAAATAACCTCATGGAGATAAGTACCAATTTTTCTTACTCCTTTATTGGAATACAATTGTGTTTTTATTTCCTGGAAGTATTCTAAGACTCTTGCCAGACACAGATCTAGCAAGTAGCATATTTAATCTTCTTGCAATGCAAGAGAGTTCTTTGACTACTACCAGAGCAGCTGTTGCAGTTGCTCGAGACCCTGCCTGGAGCGGCTGGCAGCACAGCCAGCCTTGCTGTATGAGATACAGCAGTCTCTTGCACACAAGCATCAAGGCATTTATAACCTCCCAGACCTTCAAGTGACAAGGTAAGAATCAATCCCAGTTACAGTGGCTGATATAACACAAACCAGGCTTAAAAGTAAAGAATGCTTAGGCCAGGCGCGGTGGCTCACGCCTGTAATCCTAGCACTCTGGGAGGCAGAGGCGGGTGGATAGCTCAAGGTCAGGAGTTCGAAACCAGCCTGAGCAAAAGAGAGACCCCGTCTCTACTAAAAATAGAAATTAATTGGCCAACTAATATATATAGAAAAAATTAGCCAGGCGTGGTGGCACGTGCCTGTAGTCCCAGCTACTCGGGAGGCTGAGGCAGAAGGATGGCTTGAGCCCAGGAGTTTGAGGTTGCTGTGAGCTAGGCTGACGCCATGGCACTCGCTCTAGCCTGGGCAACAAAGAGAGACTCTATCTCAAAAAAAAAAAAAAAAAAAAAAGAATGCTTAGTTAAGTCCCAGCACACAAGGGTTAGAAATCCTTTAAACCAGTCATTAGATGACCTACAGTGACAAGGCATGTCATAATAACCTGAGTGATAATGGTGAGAGTCTGAGTTAATGCCACCAGACACAGAAGGCATGTGGTTAAATACAGGGTTATCTGAATATGTGGAGTTTAACACCCTATTCAGTGAAAGGTCCAATCTTATCAATAAGACCAGCACACATTCCAAAGAACTAGAAAAAACAGGTTTTAAGAACATAAGCAAGAGCTAAATTCAGCACTAGGACCTCCATGTATGGCTGCGCAGGTCGTGTACTGCACAATCTCAGGGGGCACAAACAAACTGTAAGAAAGCAATGTACCTAGAGTTGAGCACGGCAGTGGCCCTGCTCCACACACTTCTAAAATAGCAAGAAGCTAGAAAAAAAGAGCAGCAAAAGACACCAGTAACTTGCCAACAGAAATATTGAAAAGATGTTTTGCTTTGATTTTTAATCTCAGGTTGAGTAGACCTCGTTAGGCAAATTTCAACCTCTTAAAAGTTTTCACAGGAATCTTGTAGCAGGCATAGAGAGAATTCAATGCACCTATGTCTCAACATTTTGTCAGAAATGATTTCAGAATCACCGGGCAATGACCAGATGGTCAATGTCTGTTCCATCTCTAGGTGCCAAACAGTCACTGCTGAAGGTACCTCACACAGTAGCTTCACTGCGTAGTGTCACCAGTTTCTACTTTTTTTTGCCTCAGGAGCCACTGTTTTGCACCTGGCCCACAAAAAAGGAATTCAAGAAACAAGAACATTCCTCCCTAACTGGTACATATTCCCCAAAGATATGTAGGTAAAGGTTAGTGTGCATTTCCACAGGGGGTCAAATAAATAGTCAAATGTCACTAAATCAATCCAACCGGGAGAAGGTAATTCAGAATTTATGAAAAAGTCAGAACTACAGAACATGCAATATGAAATGCTTACTTTTCCACTGCCTGAAGAGATTCAAAATAGGTTTCTGAAAGCCCACTGAACTGATCACAGTTTTTAAACAGTAAACTAAACAGAAAATATGCACCTATTTAGACTATATTACACTACAGTTGTATGTATATATCAATCCATGTTATTTTACCTGCTAACTTGGTTTTTTTCTTTTTCTTTTTTTTTTTGAGACAGAGTCTCACTCTGTTGTCGGGACTAGAGTGCCATGGCATCAGCCTAGCTCACAGCATCCTCAAACTCCTGGGCTCAAGCAATCCTTCAGCCTCAGCCTCCCATGTAGCTGGGACTACAGGCATGCACCACCATGCCTGGCTAATTTTTTCTATATATTTTTAGTTGTCCAACTAATTTCTTTCTATTTTTAGTAGAGACGGGGGTCTCGCTCTTGCTCAGGCTGGTCTCGAACTCCTGACCTCAAGCAATCCTCCCGCCTTGGCCTCCCACAGTGCTAGGATTACAGGTGTGAGCCACTGCACCCGGCCTAATCTGTTATATTTTTGACACCAGAAATTCTATTTTACCTCCCCCCTGCACTTAGCACAGTACCAAAAACATATTAATAAGTTACCACTTAATGAGCATTTAGCAGGTACCAAGTATTTTTTTATATTAGTTCACTCAATCCTCATAGCAACACTAAGAGGTAGGCAAGATCATCATCCCCAACTCACAGAAGAAACTGAGGCTCAGGGAAATTAAGTAACTTGCCCAGGTCACAGAGTTAGTAAGTGGCAGAGCCAATATATGACCCATGGGAATCTGATGCTAGAATCACACTATTCTTTCTCAACATTCTACATACTCAATAAACGTTAAAATAATTAGGTATGACTCCTTCATTTAAAAAGTACTTTAAAACATCATCTTCTCCTATCTTAGTTTCTCAGAAAACCCTATCTAAACTTTAAGCTCAGTCCTTATCCATTTCATAAGAATTTCCTAATTAGTGGAGTCCAGATGAATAAGGTTGTGTTTTTACTGTTAAGAGCCAAACCAAGAGATTTACACATGTGCTCATGCACATACCCCCACATACACACATTCACCAGGATTCCACCCCCTCCAAGAACCCCAGACTGCTGAGCTCTTTCGGAACTACTCAGAACTTTCCCACACCCTTTGTACCATTTTTGGACACCTTTCTTCATTTCTACCTTATTTGCATAAACTCCTTGATAAAACAGACGAAATCAGGAAAATATCACAAGTGTGGAGATTTTTATAACATGATTTTTTTTCTCTTTTAACCAACTCTATTGCAATTCAGGGTAATATTCTTGCAGGCCAATGTTCATCATATGCTTATTTTAGTAAGATCACTTCTGGCAACATTCATGGAATTATTAACTGTGTATTTTTAAAAAGCAGTTTCAGACTTCTGTCATTTCAGCAAGAAATCTCTATTTATTGAACAAAAAGAAGCTATACTGACTTTATACCGTTTCTTAAGACAGATCAGCAGGAAGGCATGTAATCCAACTCTTTGGGGTCTGAACATAATAAGGCCTAGAAAAATGCTATAAACTAACTGGGATCATTGTCCCACTTTGGGTTCATAAACTTTCCCCCAGATATCTTTAATACTTACTCAAATTGCAGATTTTTATTTCAACCAATATTCTACCAACAATCTATGGACTCCCACTGTCCAGAGTACACTGGGAATGTCATTTATGTAAAAACCAACCTATATATGTTTTTTTCAAATGAAACTATGAAGCAAGACATAAGAAGAGTGTAATGCATTTTATTTAAAATCCTCAATGTACCAAAAATCTGAAAACAAGTATGGATTATTTTTAAAAATGTTTAAGCCAGAATGAGAGAAGAATAAATACACTATTTATTATTTATTACATACATTATTCTTTAATTATTATTGTCCTGAATATACACTCCACTGTAACCTTAATTCACTACTCAATATAAATAACCTGAAAAAATGAAGACCCAATCACATTTATCAAAAAGAAACTACCCTGATGCAGAAATGCCAACCACAGAGTTACTGTATGACACAGAAATTCCTCTCATAGGTATATATGCAAGCAAATGAAAACATATTTCCCCACAAAAACTTATGCATGAATATTTATAGCAGCATTATTCATAATAACCAAAAAATGGTAACAACTCTTATCTCCATCAACTAATGAATGGATAAACAAAATGTAGCATATCTATACAATGAAATATTATTAAACCATAAAAATAAAGTACTGGTACCTAACCTGCCACAACATGGATGAACCCTGAAAACATGTTAAGTGAAAGAATACAGTCACAGAAGGCCATATAGTATGGATGTGATTACAGTCTGACTGAGACCCCCCCACAAATTCATATGTTGCAATCTAATCCCCAATGTGATAGTATTAGGAGGTATGGCCTCTGAAACGTGATCAGGTCATCAATGTGACACCCTTATGAATAGGATTAATGTCTGTAAAAGAGCTAAAGAGGCCCGCCCAGAAGATGGCGGATGAGAAACGCCGCCAGACAGAGTGTCTCTGAAGAAAAGTCAGATTCTAGCAGAAATTAGAAGAAAGAAGCAAGAAGACGAGCCTACATCGGATGAGGGTCGGCAGGAGGAGTACCTGAGACCACGGGAGACTCCACGGGAGGAGGTCGCGGAGGAGAACTGGAGGCTGGGACCCCCGGAGCAGCCTGGAGACCAGCGGGAAGGGTAGGTGGATCTGCCGTTTCCCCTCCCCTGCATCCCGGGCTGCTGGTGGGCTCCCCAGCAAGCAGAGGGACCTGCGGACACCAGCCCAGCGACGACCGCCGCCAGTGAGCGGTAAGCCAGTAGCGGACACGGCACCAGGCTCCCAACTGCCTCCAGGCACCTCCATGTGCACAGACCCGAGCCGCGCTGCAGACGCCATATTGCCTCCTCCTCCCCTCCCCCGACCCTACCCGAGGCTGCCCAGAGAGACAGAGAGACAATATAGCCACCAGCCGGAGGCACCTCCAGGGAACGGGACCTTCCCTTTTGGGGCCCTACAGCTGACTAAGGGGAACTCAGACTGTGAGCTCTCTGCCCGCCAGCCCTCCGAGGTGCTGCTGGCACGGTGATCCCAGGAGAACGGGGCAGAGCCTGAGGTTGAGAGACATAGACCCAGCGTGGGCTCCCTGTGGGTGAATTGGGACAGACACTCGTCTCCCTGGTGGGGACAAAGTTTGAACTCTGGGACCCAGAGGTCAGACCTGCAGACCACATCCCATGCACCGAGGCCTCGCATTGCCCCGGGCACAGAAGGGATATACGTGAACAGCCTGCTGAGGTGTGTGTGCCTTCAGGGGCAGATCGGAGTCCTAGAGGGCAACCCTCCCCCAAAAGGGAGGCCGTGCGCCCAGCCCAGGTGGCGTTCCTGCGCAGGGAACCTCCCCGCTGGCATCACAGCCAGGGGAGGCCTGCTGGCGTGTGGTCTGGCCTGCTGACAGAGGCCCAGGAGGAGCCGCGGATTTGGGCACGGTGGAAAGAGGCCAGGCCCGCTCCAGACTGCGGGTCTCGGACAGCCCCACCCCCACACGCAGACTCTCTGACTGAGCAGGGCCATTCCAGCCCCTTCCTGTCAGCTTTGCCTGGAAGCAGAGAACAGAACTTTGACCCCTGCTGACGACATTGGTGGTGCTTGAGGGCGGGCATACCCAACTCAGCTCCACCCAGACTCTCTCCTAGGCCAGCACTCACTGAAGGGGAGAAAAGGACACCCCTGGAAGTCCCAGGGCCCCACCCATCACCTGAGGCACTAGACTTCTCTCTTCAGGAACAAGAGCTGATAACAGGACACTAAAACAACAGCGTAGCCTGTTCCTCCAAGCAAGCGCCACCTACTGACAGGGAGAGCATCCTGCACACCCTTTTCACAACACCTACTGACTCATTATACAGGGAGTGGTCGAATCTCACCCACAGACACCACCTACCGGCTCAGAAACCAAACAAGGCGTGTGAATACCCAAACAAAAACCTAAAGAAAAGAAACAACAACTGATCGACATGGGAAGAAATCAGCGAAGGAACTCAGGAAATATGAAGAACCAATCGGAAAACACACCCCCAAAGAGGAGCCCCAGCCCCCTAGAAATGGACACCAACCAAAAT
>VSMD01003545.1:0-47384 GCA_008750895.1 Mirza zaza
ACATGAACCAAAGTTTCCATGATGTGGCGACATAGAGATACATTGCCCAGTGGAAGAACCTGCTGCCCAGCTGCTGAGATTGGGGTCAGCTGACAGCCTCCAGCCTCCTTCAGGGTGGCTGAGCTGGGCCGGGGCGTGGAGGACTGGCCATTTTGTCCTGCTGGGGTGACTCTGACGGCTGCCTCCGCCTTCCCTTCACAGGCACGGGTCCCTAGTAAACATCTTGCACCCCAAAGCCCATTGCAGTGTCACCTTCTAGAAGCCAACCTGCAAGACATGGCTTTAACCAAAGCCATGCTCAAAGGCTAGCTCAAAGGCCACTAGCAAAAGGGACAACAGTGAAAGTCTTCAGCCTGGCGACCAAGGCTTTCCATCGCAGGATGGTGACAGCCAATCCCCTTTGTCCCCTTCTCCAGCTGCCAATTTCCCTTCCCCTAACTCTTCCCGCCTCAAGGTCTTTTCTCCAACTGTTCTTACTGGGTGGAATGTTCCGTCCCTACCCTCCCCCATATTCATTCTCCAACACCCGTTCTACTCCTATAGAATTCAGTCCCTACTATCTGGCATTCCTGTGCCACTTGGCCCACGTCTATGTTTCTTTTTCTAAATTAGACGCCAACTCTCTTTGGGAAAAGAGACATGAACGGTACTTTTTTGGAGGGGCTGGGTGGTCTCTCCCACTGCCGTCAGATCAACGCTGTACACGTAGCAAAGATGAAATATCTGTAGAGTGGACAATGTCCAGAGCGGTTGCAGCAGTGAGAGCTTCCATATGTGGGGAAAACCGTCCCCACTCTTTGTGTCATTAGAAGACAAGGACACAACCCCCCGAAGAGTGTGGGAAAGTCATGAGGGGGGCGGGGGACACCCCTCCCAAAGTGAACAGAGAACTGATTGTGGAAAGAGCATTATATATTTAGAGTGACAGCTTGGTGACTTTGGGCCAATCCCTTGAGTTACTGGGTCACTATCTCTACAACTGGTAGATTTCTCAAGTATCAGCTAAAAAAAGTGGGTCTCACCATCCTTCTTTAGGGACCTTCTTGCCTATGACTGGGAATATGCTTGGGTTGGTTTCTAAGTAGTAAGAGCAGGGAGTTAATGAGAATTCAGGTCACATAAGCCAGCCTGGAAGAGGCCAGGGAACCTCCACGAGGGGGTCCCACAAGAAAGAGGAGGCCCTGCTACAACTTTCCCTGCCATCCCTGCCCCCATCCCATCCTCTGCACACTTTGCTGACTGCCCCACCCCAGCCACACCCATGGAAAACACGCGACATGCTTGCTCTTAGAAGGACTGGGTCTGCCCAATGGCTGGGTGTATGGATGGTGGCAAGGTACCTCCAGGAGGCCTCCTGCTGCCAAGGAATTCCCCCAGGCCTGGCAGCCAGGAGAAAAAGTGTCAAGCAATGCTCTGCTTCTCGAAAGTTCTCTGGCCCTGGAGTAGCTACTCTCTGTGTTTTCTGGAAGTAGGCAGGAAGACAGCGTCTCCCATGGCCCTCAGCTTCTTCCTCTGTAAAATAAAGTGGCCCTTCTCATCCTGGTAAGCTATGACTAAGTCAAACTATAGTAAAGCTTTCTCCAAAACAGAGCTTCGGCTGAAGGAGAGAATTGGGCAGCAAGGGGAAAAATATCTGAATCAAACCTATAACGATAAACCTCCCTACTCTATTGAATGTACCCTCCCATTTAATTTATTCAGTTAATAAAACTTATTCCCCAGAGGGGGAAGGGCAGAGGTAAGCTACAAACCAATCCGCCTGTGTGAGCGGGTGTATCTGTATCTCATAACAATAAAAAAGGAGTAATTAAGAGACGTATTGAAGTGTGTAGGAATCTTGAAGGACGCTGAAGATTCCAATTCAAGTTACTGTCCTTGGCACAAACGTAATTCAATAGGGAACAGATAAATAAAAATAAAGAAAAAACAAATTCGGAACAGATGTTAGGCAAGCAATTTTTTTCACAGTAAGAATCATAAACATGAAGAACAGCCTATAAAGCAAAGTTGTTGATGCAAACAGCATCAAGCTACTAAATAAATAGTTGGATGGCCCCGCAGGGACAGAGAAACATTAAAATAGTCATTTGGCTGTCCCTGAATATTTTTGCCCACACGTTATGCCCAGAAATGTATATTCTAGGGTATTGCAGGAAGCTGCGTGTGTGTGTGTGCGTGTCTTATCACATAGAATACACGTGTGAGAATATATGGCAGAATCGCCTCTCCCCAGACGACGTGCGGACTCAGAGGAGGAACAGAGCAGATTGGCAGAAGCTAATGTCAGTTCTGGAAAGACAGTGAGGCCAGGGCAGGAGCCCCAGTGCCCCGGGAAGGATGTGCTGTCCTGGGCTAGGTGTTAGAATGCCCAGATGTGTGCCTCTGAAGAAAGGGAAATTTAATGGCAAAAGAATTTCAGACACAGTGGGAGAGAAACAAGAATCAGATAAAAAAAATGTAAAGCTCAGATGATCACACTTCAGAGATGGAAGGCAGCTTCGAGATGATCATCCTAGCCCAACCCCCTCATTCATAGCTAGGAAAATGAGGCCCAAAGAAGGGCGATGGCTGGAGGGCACGCACCATCTCTCGAGAGCCACCTGGTACCCAGGAGGGGCCCCGGGAGGAGGCGACAGGGCAGGGATCTCTGGATAGGTGAAGGCAAGAGGACCCGTGTGTAGGAGCTCGAGAAGCTTCCCCCGAGCTGGCCAGGGACGGGGCTCCCAGAGTCAGCAGTCTTCCCGAGGCGCTAGCTGGCCACAAGGAGGCCGCTGGGACCCAGGCCCGAAGAGCAGAGGAATCACAGTTGGGATCCCTGAGTCTTGGACGGTCCTCCCTGGACAGCACTGGGCGTTCCTTTGAGTCTCACATCAGACCTAGGGTAGGCAGGGGCACGAGTACTATTCAGAGGTGAGGAAAATTGTCCAGTGACGCATCCCATGGCTAGGGACAGCCGAGCTAGGACCAGAACCCAGGTCTGGTCCTAATCCAGTGCTGTCTCTGGGACCCTTCGCTGGCCCCCAAGAGTGATGCTGTGGGAGGGGCAGCTCCTGCGGGTGGGACATGCAGCAGTAGCCCAATAAGAACCCAATTAATGACTTGTGTGCATGGAGCCCAGCGGGAACCCCTAGATGGCCACCCATGGTGTAATTCCATGCTGTACTGCCATGAGCCAACTACTGGATTGATGACACATAAGTCACAGATGGGAAAAGATGATAACACACCCTCCCCCAAGCCTTGATTATAAAATACTTCCCCTAATTCCTTTCATTTGTTCCCCCAAATAATAATAGTAATACTACCAATCAGCAAAATAACAAGGCCTTTCTATTTGACATTTCCTTGGGGACAAATTTGTCATGAAAAACAGATACTGAGAAGCTATTCTTTTGGTCATTCGACACATTATTTACTGAGCACCTGTTAGTGTCAGGCACTGTTCTAGGCGCTGGGAATATCAGCATGAACGAGAGACAAAGTTCCTGTCCTCATAGGGTTTGCATTCTACCAGGAAAGCAGGTCACTAAACAAACAATCCTATTATGTATCTTTAGGACAAACATCCTATGGCAGGAGGGTTTGGAGTGTTCAAGGGACAATGAGAAGAGACAGTGGAATGGAAAAAGCTTTGGATTCACAAGGAGAACCTGCACCACCTGCTCACGCCTCCTATGAACCGCGTGCCCTTCTCGTCTTAGTCACTTGTGTTTCTGCACAGATTGGGGCTAATGTGGTTAGCCAAACTCACAGTGTTGTTGGGATGGTCACACGAGATACTGTATTGGAAGGACATGACCCACATCGACTGCTGGAAATCTCTTGCAGATTATTAACATTTGATCTGTACATGGCCCCAGGGAGCAAAGATATCTATCTCTTACAGTCATAAAGTGAGATACCCAGCCCATGGAGTTCTCCCCCAGGCCCATCAAGGGCCCATACAAGCATGTCCACTGCAGGATTGTTTGCTGGAGGCCACAGGGACAGGGGACAGGTGAGGCGGGTGCAGGCAGCTGTGCAGTGCGGGGCAGTAGTGAGAAGCGACAGATTCAATGGGAATACAGCCATGTGGCAGATCTTGAAAGCACAGTGCTAAACAAAATAACTAAAAGTTGCAGAAATCAGCAAAAAAAAGGAATTAAAAAAAGAAAAAACCCTAAAAATCGGAATGAGCTCTATGACATTACCACCAGCATAAGCTAAAGATAATACCCACAAAATGATAACACGCAGTTTGCAAGGATGTATAAAAACACACACACAAAGCATAACAGAATGGTTGACTCTCGGGGACAGAGGGCTTGAGAGAAAGTGCAGGAATAAAAGGGATAAACACACAAGCAAAACACGCACCACGGTCTTCCCGCCTCTCCACAGCACCACGAAATAAAAGCACCCCCCTTCCCAAGACTCGACTTGAAATGGAGGTAATTAGTAATTACTGGTTGCAATGCTGATAATTCACAGTGGTGGTCTAAACTATTCCTATCACGGGTGGTTTTTTTATGTGGAATTCTTTAGGAGTAAAATACTGCTGTTTATTAGGTCAGTGTTTTCTCTCAAAGCCTGTTCTCCATATTCTAGTCCCTAGAGATATTCTGGGGGAAAAAATAAGTCCTGTGGTCAAATAAACACTGCATACCAAATTTCCCACTTGGAGATTTTCCAAGCGCATCATTACGTGAAAGGTTCTGAGAGATCCTACACCAAAGAGACCTGCGTTCCTTCTAAGCGGGGAACGCGCTCCTTTTATTTCCCATGTGGCAGCTACTATCGTTAGTGGCAACGGTGCCAAGGACGCGCTGTGGGAGACACGTTAGACTGTTGAAGGGTAGGAGGCAGGACATTCCGGGTCCCCGAACACCCGCACTCCAGTTCCTCCCCCTCATTCTTAACGCAGCTTCGTGGTCCTTAAGAGCTTGTCACTCCTAAGTCCCTGAGACCCAATGTCTCACCAGGGGCTCTGCCATGGCCTGAACGCTTGTTTCCTCCCAAAATTCATGTGTTGAAATCCTAAACGCCAAAGTGACAGTACTAGAAGGTGGGGCCTTTGGGAGGTGATTACGTCACGAGAGTGGAGCCCTCTTGAGTGGGATTAGAAAAGAGGCCCCAGGGCGCCCCTTCCCCTCGTCCACCATCTGGGAACCAGCAGGCAGGCCCTCCGCAGACGCCACACCTGCCGCTGCCTTGACCCTGGACATCTCAGTCCCCAGAACTGTGAGAAATACATCCCTGTCGTCTGCGAGCCCCTGAGCCTGTGGTACCTGTTGTAACAGTCCAGACAGACTAAGACACGCTCCAGCCAAAACTACCTTCCCCTTTGCCGTGTTCAGCCCCCTCCTCAAGGCGGAAGCTCCATTTTGTCCCGGAATTCTAAGCCAGCGCCACGACTGATGCGGACTCATCTCTTATTCCTTAAATCCATGACTTACTCGATTCTGCTGCTTTTTTCCTGTGGAACATTTTCTACATAAAATTCTCCCTCTTTTCCTTCCATTTATGATGATCCAAACCACTGTTCTCTCTCACCTGAGATAATTGAATGGCTTTTGTTTATTTGTTGTTTTCTTAAATTGCATCTTCTCCCTGCCTCCCTCAACTTGCCCTTCCCTACTCTGTGCATCTGCACAACTTTCTTCAAATAACCTGCCTCCTTAGCACAAGTTCTGAGATCTATCTCATCTCCCACCACCGCAAGGTTGTCATCTCTATTAACACCCCAAACAACACATTCTCTTAGCATATCCTCAACCTTTCCTCTCCCTCTTTCTAGCTCAGCCAAAGCCTCTAAACTCCCTCCCCTGCCCCATGGCCACCGGCCACCTGCCATCTCTCCTTTTTTGGGTACAGAGCTAGTTAATGTTTCCCCATGAGCACACTCAGTACAGAAACTGGGGTACAAGAGGGGAATTCAACATGTCACAAATGGTCCCAAAGCAGGAATACGTGCTCTCTGAAATAGCAGAAAGACCATGTGAAACGAACCCAGAGAAATAGAATGAACGAGCCACAAATTGTAGGGACATGATTCTGACAAATGACTTGAGATAGGAAGCCCAGAGGCTGAAGGGCTGGTCCCAGGGAGAGGAGAAGGACAAGTGTGGACTCGGTGAAGAAGAAAGCAGAAGTCAGCAAGAGTCCCAGGCAGAGAAGACAAAATTTATGTGAAACGCAAAGGCAGCTGCAGTGAGCTGGTGGGAAAGAGGAAACTTAGAGGGGGCTGAAAGCAAAATCGAAAAGCAGACACATAAATTGTGAAAGGTTTGGCAGAGAAGGCTGAGATAAGAGAGGGACTTCCGGATGGGAACTACTGGGAATTTATTAAAGCAAACTGGATTTATGGTGCAGTGCAAGCATTTGTTGATAATGGGGCTAGTTTGGTAAAAAATGTGCTCACTGGCTTAGCCAACAGGAAGTTAGAGGCAAGGTCACTGGGGTCTCACATTCCAATCGGAAATGTGTGGTTCGCATGGATCGGTTGGGTTCCAGAGCACAAGAAGAAGTGTAAAGTTCATCTGAGTTCACTCTCAAGGCTTGAAAAGAAGAAGCAGTGGCCACCTAATCATGGCCAAAAGGGAACAATGAAGCATTGCTGTAACAGGTCTTCCAAATGTGAGATGGTATGATCCTGGTGGAAAATAGTTCCTCAAACAATGAAAAATAGAATCACCATACAGAATCACCAATTGTTGGGTACGGCAATTCCGCTTCTGGGTATATGCCCAGAAGAATGGAAAACAGGGTCTCCAAGAAGCATTTGCACTTCCATATTCACAGCAGCATTATTCAAAATAGTTAAAGAGTGGAAACAACGCATGTGTTCATCTACAGATGAATAGATGAACAAAAGGTAGAATATACATACAATGGAGTATTATTCACCCTTAAAAGGAAGGAAATTCTAACACATGCTACAACATAGATTAATTGAGGATATAATGCTAAGTGAAACAGGCCAGTCACAAAAGGACAAATACTGTATGATTCCACTGATACGAGATACCTAGAGTAGTAAAATTCATAAAGATAGAAAGTAGCACAGTGGTTGCCAGGGCAGTGAGGAGGGGGAATGGGGAGTTAGTGTTTAATGTGGGCAGAGTTTCAGCTTGGTGAACTGAAAAAAGTTCTAGATGTGAATGGTAATGACAATTGTGTAACAATATGAATGTACTTAATGCCACTGAACTATACAATGATAGTATGTTTTATGTTATGTGTATTTTACCACAATAAGGAAAAATGTCCTCCATGCCATCTCCAATGCTTGGATCTGACCAGGAAGCAGGAGACCATCAATCCCCTAGCCAGGCATCATAGCGCCCTCCTGCTGGCCATGTTGCAGAAGCACAAAGACCCCTTCCACCTACTCAGATGAAACCTTTCATCTATGGGTGTCAGTTGAAGGTTCTTGGTCCCTGAAGCCCTGGTGCTCATTAACAGGTATGGATTGGGAAGAGGGTGGACTCAGGATGCTAAGTGTCATTCCAAGTTGGAGATGAAGTATCCTTGTGGACTCCCAAGCTGAGGAGGACAAAGAACTGAGGCTTCTTGCTCATGGGATGGTCTGAAAAACCCAAACTCTAGCCGGGAGGTCTAAGACTTTGGGGAAGCAGCTAAGAATATTTAGGCTGAAGGCTTTTGGAAGAATTTGGAAGAATATCGTCGCTCATCGATAACAAGCTGTGGTGACAGGGAAGAGAACTCAAAGAGTTATGAACCACCTTCAATGAAAAATAGAAGAGCCATTCAACAGTCGCCTCTTGGGTGGTTAACCCTTTGCACTCGGATTTCGACTGTGACTCGAAAATTATAGAGATTAAAATTACTCTCTGAATGTATCAATAATTTGAAATATAAAAAAATCCAAATAAATAAGTTTGCATGGAAAGAAATTCCAGTTTTTTATTCTACTGCCACGCTTTGTAAAATCTGGGGTATTTAAAAAATTAAATCCCAAGTAGAATAAAGGAATCGAGAAAAAAAGCAAGCGAGTGCAAAAGGTTAATGTGCACCAGGCACCGCATCAGCAATGGAAAAGATGGAGATGGATGCAACCCAGGGAGGACCTGCATTTCCTTCCTGTAGCGGTCCCGCTGTGAAGGGCGGCAGTCTCTATTCCATACCTGCGTGCCTACTTCCCCTGTCGTATCAAGTGGTAGCAAGAGGCGCAAGTGTGCGTTGCAACACAGAAGACCACAATCTCCACGTCCATCCAGCTTACGATGACACGCCATTCACTAGCCATAGGTTCAGGGCAAAGATTAGTAGGTTCCTCTTTAAGCAGAACCAAAAAAAGAAGTATCATCCGCTAACAGTACCTCCTTAGCGGTTAATGTGGGGAGGCTGGAGAATGTGTCAGAGAGTCAGACCTTTATAAACAGGCCGATAAACTGCAAGCCTTACCCAGGGTGGAAAAACTTCAAATGGTGGGTTGCAAGATGCTTGCAGCTTAAGGGTGAAATGGGGGAGAAGTTGTTAGGAGCATGACCTTGAGACACAAAGAATAATCAAAGAACTTATTTTAGTAGTTAAGTTTACATTATCTGCCCCAGGCATGTCGGCATCATAAAACTCGGTGGTGCCTTGCTAGGGAATTACTTCGTGTGCATAGCTTCAGAAATGTTACACACATACGGGCAATCAGCGGTAATAGGAATGCATAGTAAACAACTCAAACTTTAAAAGATTTAAGAGTTCTGAGGAAGAAAGGAAAATATGTTCCAGTTTAAAGATGAACTTTGATTACTTAAAATTTAGTAGAATTTCAAATGTGTGTGTGGTGGTGTATGACTTGTTTTGTTTAAAAGTTTACACTAATATCTGCAGTTAATTTGGTTTCATTTAGATGCCTTTATCTTTTTGCCCTGTGTGGGTCACAAGATTTAGAACTGATTTTTTTAATCATCAGATGTTTCTGAGAACTTGTTTGGAAAAAGTTTCTTTGCTCATAAAATAATGGTCAAAGAGGAGCTTTGAGCTCTATGTGAATTGAGAATTCATTGGTTCTTTGAATTTAGTAATGATTTTTTTAAAAATTATGTCATCGAAGATGGCTTGCCATTCTTCTTTTTGGATAGAGTAGAAATGCTGTTTGCATTCTCAATTAATTAGAGTTAATAGCCACAAGAACTGGGTAAATGTGTGCAACTTTTGAGATTGTCTATGCAAAGGAGTTCTTGACAAAAGATATATGTATAAAGCCTGTGTTATCTGGACCTACCACCAGACAGGAGGATGTCTTGACAAATGTCACGATGATTCATGACTGTGTTACATAACTCTATTATGCATTTTGGGTTGAACAACTTGGATTTGATGCAGGTACAAGTCAATTAAATATGGAATTATGTGAAAATATTAGCTAGAAAGAAAGCTTTTATGCAACTTTAATTTGAGACATTCTATTGTTTGGGAACACATCTGTGCAGAGATGTCATTGGGGGATGAAGAAGTTATTGATGCCATATTTGATCATCACTGAGGAAGAATGAGTTCCCTTCTACCCTGAGCCTGATAATACTGTTCTCAGCAGTGGACTTGGGATATGAACGTCAAGGAATGCAAAACTGAAAATCTGTGGCTGCGCCCAGCCTCTGCGTTCCTCTGTTCTTCCCAACCAGGTGCTCCATCTCCCACCTTCGGCCCCAACCCTGGGCCCGGGAGCTGGAACAACCTCCAGCCTGGCTGCTGGGGACGGCTTCCTCAGCCTGGATCTGTTCCAGCTGGGACAGACCTTTTCTCCCCACCTGATATTGGGGATTGGGTCTGGTTTCTGAGTCCTGGGCCTCACATCACACTCTGAGTCTTAGAGCCAAGTGTCTATACCTGACTCATCCCGGGGCTCCTCCCCGCCCTGCGTGTGCTCCCGCCGGACTCCTCTCTCAGGGCCCAGGTGCCCCTCAGGGTCCTGAACCACCCACAAGTTGGGCCCACTGCAGGCTCCTTGATGACTGTTTATTGGTCGCCAGACTATCGACCAGCTGACACCCTCTGTGGGCAGCTTTCTCTGGGACTGTCCACTGTGGCCAGTGTTTGCTAGAATGGGGAGCTGCCACCTTCTTACCCTTTACCCATGCGCTGGGATGAGCTGCCAGCACAGCAGCCTGGGCAGTTTCCCACACCCGGCCCACCTCCCATGAGTGGGCTGCTCCAAGTTTCTAGGCCATTCCCCCTGCTGCCCCATGCCCCTGGCAGTAAGTAATCAGCTGGCCATGCCCATCTGACGTAGGTTATCCACATGAATTACTGAGATATTTACACCCAACGCAAAGTCTTGCAGAGAGTTTTAAATGGTCAATTAATATATTTTTGTAAGCTTCTTAGCTTGAAAGATTCTGGGCTAAGTCTGGTAAATAATTTCAAAATAGTTGAATTTGTGATTTTAAAGAATAAGAAGGAAGGTGCTACGGGGCAGGAGGCACCCACCCTGGGACCACCGACAGGCACAGAAGCCTGGTCTCAGGAGGAAGGTGCTTCAGCTTGAACCCTGCTGCGCTACCAACGGTGGGCTCTTACTGACTTTGTCAGAGGTTTCTCGGAATCTTAAACCACAGAGGGGAAAACACAGGGACTTGTATTATAACAATTTTCTAATGTAGACTGACAGGGTTTGTGATCAGCTAGTATATAACTAGAAAAGACTTCAGATATCATCTGGCCCTTTGCTTTTCAAATTGCCGATCTTGACTCACTGGTGGTTATAAAATCAATTTAATGGGTCATGGCCAACTTGTATTTATTTTTCACAAATAGAATAGAAGATAATAGTTCAAAGTGATTCTTATATAGAAAATACAGTATTATTTTGTAAAACTTTTACTTCAAGTGCATATGTGTGTAATAGATCACAATGTGGTGAACACATTATGTACTGAGGCTCATAATTAAAGTGTCAAAGTCACGGATCCAAGTTCCTAATTTTATATCTAAGAAAACTGAGGTTCAAAGTGGGGAGTGATGGTCCTAAAATCCATTAAGATAACAAGTGGTAGACAGTAAGTCAGAGATGGGATTTTAACCCCAGATTTCTATTGTAAGCTATCATTCTCTGTTGGAGGTTTCTATCCAAAGAAGAGGGAATTGATATAGGTCTCTCAATCTTTGTGAGTGTGGATCCCAAAGATTTGGACAGGGATAGTCATTACAATATGCAGCAACTATCAAACCTATACATTGTCACACAAAGAGGATGCGGAGAAATGAAGTGGTGTAAAATAAATGGACCAAAAGAAGAGGCCAGAAGTCTAGAAAATTAGGTAAACTTCAAAAGTGTCTTTGGATCAAGACTAGGATACAAAGTGGTCTTAAATCATAAGGAAGGATGGAAGCTTTGTAGCAAGACTCCATTTGGTATAACAATAGCTCATGATAGTGGCAGGTAAGGGTGAAGAATCTATTAAAAGTTCATTCAAGAAAAGTGAGGCCTGAATACAATGTCTCTATCTCTTTTTGGCCAACTTGCTTATTTATCTGAGGAAAATTGTCCCTTTGATAATTCTACCTATCCGGGCAAAGCACCTGGACTGGTGACAGTCGTCCTACTAACAACTTTCTTCCTGTTCTCAAAGGCCTCCTAAAACAGCCTATTAATGTCAGGGCATACACTTTTACAAAATGATGTCCTCCCTAAGACGCAATAATAGTTCAATAAATTCCACTCATTTAAAAATATGCTCTTGCAGGCTTAGTGTTAGTGATTAATCTGTTTTGACCAGTGAGAATATTGATATCTAACTCACTGAATGATCCTCGATAATTATGGTCTACAGACCATCAGGTCTCACATTAATTTTGGTTCCACCAAGGTATACCTCGCATGGATACATTTGTGATTTATGATTTTACCTGCAATTCCTGTCTCTCTGAAATGTATAAAACTGAGCTGTAACCTGACTGCCTCAGGTGTATTTTCTCAGGAACTCTTGAGATTGTGTCTTCCAGGCCATGATCACTCATACTGGCTCAGAATAAACCTCTCTAAATATTAAAAAAAAAAAAAAGATTCTAGACTCCATTACTTGAAACTGGTGATACTCAGTCTTATTTTCAATACTTTTAAGAAAGAGGACTTTTACCAAGCTGGGGACCTAAATATTGCCACAGTTTGGCCTCCAAGGCAGAAATGTTAGGATAATTCACGATTTCGGTGCTTAATTCCACTGTTTCAAGGATACTGTATGTTCTCAATGATCATAGTATATTTTCATTTTCATCAATTCCTCTTAAAACTAGATCATCTCTTTAGGTCAAACACTTGGTAAACGAGCTTCACTCCGAGGCTTGCATTGTGTATCAGGAGCAGAAACTTAGAGCCGACTCCTGAGCATCAGCGTCTGGGAAGCTCTTCCGCAACGATGGCTTCATTTCCACCATTCTTCCACATCCACGAGCACAGCTGCCAAGCACAGTCCTACTTAAAAGTGAGTGCAATCTCCAGATGTCAGCGGCCCAGTCTGAGTGCAAATACTTGTCTTTTCTTGAACAAATCAGGAATGGTTTCCACCTCTCCCCATCCTCAGCCACATTTTTAAGCCCAGTGTATTCAGATGTCTCACGTGTTCTAAGTCAAAGAATAACCGTGTGACACAGCAGTGGTCCAAAGGTTGAGTCCGTCAAAGCCCTTCAATTCCCGTGGTTCTCTCGGTCGATGGCAGTAGGCCAGGAAATCTCCCAGAGCTGGTGATGCAGCCATCCACCTGTATTCAGTAAACCATGCCTATGCTGTTCTTCAGTCCTAGCACACAAACATCACGGTTAAGAGCTTGTACACGAAAAGTTTTCACACCTCAGTCACTTCCGGAACACAAACTCTCCTAATGGATGGGGCTGTGGAATCTGAGCTTTAAAAAGTGTTGAAACGACCTTGTTATTTTCATTGCTGATGCCACATGCTTTTCCATATGTATCCCAAAGTTCTCAACTTCCTCGCTGCCTGGTGACAAGGTGCTATTAGTTCATGCGTGCTAGCTAATTAAATAAAAAACGGTGCTAAAAACTTCCAAGCTGGAGGCATATGAGACACCTCCCCCGCCTGTGGTGTGAACTTTGAAGCTGAGTGCCAGGCCCCTTATACCAAAGGCTTATTTGTTTGCTAAACTGATTTGTTCAGTACAAGGACCGAAGATTCCCCAGGGGACGGATGCTTCGGGTTCTGACACTTGCAAAGACAGTTCTTAGAACAGCCTACTGCTGCTAGATAGAGAAGCTGCACACACATGCTGTCCAGATGAGAGTATTCAGAGGGGCACTGGCCTGAGATGAGGCAGTGCAGTGGAAGAGAAAAGTCAGAAATACATACAGGAATGAATAAGTAATCAAAGTAACATTTCAAATCAGTTGGAAAAGGATAGATTTCCAGATGGAACACAACCACCTAGGAAAATAAAGGTGGATCTCCACCTCCATCTTTACCTTCCAATAAACTCCTAATATATCAAATATCCTCAATTTTAAAAATGAAATTACAAACACTAGAAAAATGGAAGTTTTAAAAAAAATTCCTGGTGGAAAAAGCTTTTCTGGGTAAGATACAAAATGTAGAACCTTAAAATCAATTAAATTCAACAACACAAAAACAAATGTTTTCTGATATGAAAAAATATATAATAAACAAAGACAAGTGATAAAAAGGAGAAAATATTTGCAACATATATTAAATATAAATAGCTACTTTATTTTAATTTGTCTTGTTTTGAGATAGAGGCTTTCTCTGTTGCCCAGGCTAGAGTACAGTAGCATCATCATAGCTCGCTGCAACCTCAAACTCCCGGGCTCAAGTGATTCTCCAGCCTCAGCCTCCCGAAAAGCTGGGACTACAGGCTACTATGCCTGGCTAATTTTTCTATTTTCTAGTAGAGACGGGCTCTCACTCTTGCTCAGCCTGGCCTCAAACTCCTGTCCTCAAGTAATCCTCCTACCTTGGCCTCCCAGAGTGCTGGGATTACAGGTGTGAGCCACTGTGCCCAGCCTACTTTCTTTAATATAGAAAGAGCTTCTACAAATTGCAA
Organism: Mirza zaza; assembly: GCA_008750895.1. Classification (NCBI taxonomy): domain Eukaryota; kingdom Metazoa; phylum Chordata; class Mammalia; order Primates; family Cheirogaleidae; genus Mirza; species Mirza zaza. The sequence goes on from VSMD01003545.1 coordinate 14,010, forward strand.
ATTGCCTCTACAAATTGCTCTTCTACAAAGAGCAAGTTTGAGCATCTTTTGATCAATAACCCAATAAAAAAGTGGCAAAGGAGTCCTCAGAAAACAAAATACAATGGATTTTAAACATATGAAAATGACAAAAAAATTAAACATATGAAAAGATGCTCAAACTTGTTCATAATTAGAAAAATGAAATTAAAACTACAGCCAAATACCACCAAATGGCAAAGATTTAAAATTGTGACCACACCTCTTAATGGCAAGCATGTAAGGGAACAAGGTACTCTCATATGCTTCTTTAATGGGCGTGTAGATTAATAATATATTAATAATTAATATATAATATAATCCTTAGAGAGAGTAATTTAGTAATAGTTATCAAAATAAAAAATCTAGACAAACTTTGTCCTAATAATTCCATTTGTAGGAATTTATTGTGCATATTTACACAAGAGAGCAATGATGTATATATGACAATATTTGCTACAGGATTGTTTATAAATATAGAAGATGTTCATCCATCAAGAGCTTGTTTTAAAAATTAGGATAGCCGGGCGCGGTGGCTCACGCCTGTAATCCTAGCTCTCTGGGAGGCTGAGGTGGGCAGATCCTTTGAGCTCAGGAGTTCGAGACCAGCCTGAGCAAGAGCGAGACCCCATCTCTACTATAAATAGAAAGAAATTAATTGGCCAACTAATATACATAGAAAAAATTAGCCGGGCATGGTGGCGCATGCCTGTAGTCCCAGCTACTTGGGAGGCTGAGGCAGCAGGATTGCTTGAGCCCAGGAGTTTGAGGTTGCTGTGAGCTAGGCTGACGCCACGGCACTCACTGTAGCCTGGGCAATAAAGTGAGACTCTGTCTCAAAAAAAAAAAAAAAAAAAATTAGGATAACATCCATCCAAGAAATCCTTAAAAAATAGAGTATCATTTAACAAGAATGCATGTATTGACATGGGACAATTCCCGAAATGCCATTCCTGAACAGAGCAAGGTAAAGAACAGTGTATATCACATATCATCCATCTGAGTATAAAGAAATTGGTAACAGAGTGGCTAGGGGTCACGGGTGGGAGCAGGTGTGTCCTCTTTTGTGCAATGTTTATGTTTACCTACTTACAACTTAGTGTTCTAATGGGAGTATATGAGATTATGCAACAAAGATGACTTCATGAAGAGACTCAGGGATGCAGACGTCACTTACCAAAACGGAGTGGCCCATGTGATGGGGGCCAGGAAGCACAAAAGTCAAGTTCAACAAGTGGGAGCTAAGTTTATACTAAAGATCAAAGCTAAAATGATGTCAGGGCATGAAGAAACGGAGATGAGGCTAAACAAAAGCAGAACTACAGAGCAAGCACTTAAAAGACAAACGAGATAAAGGGAGCTTTGAAAGGGGAGTTTCTAATGAGTTGAACTTAGGACACTGTGCAAGTGTTTATAATTAATAGCAATAGCATCATAAAGGCTTGTCATCTACTGGATTACAAAGTCAATTACAAGTCAGAGGGGGCATAATCTCTATTCTGTTTTATATTCAATCGCCAGTGTATGATGATTATGTTGATACTGTTCTTGTAGGGTTGGGGAAGGAATATAAATCCATCTTGGGGCTCATTCTGAGACGGAAGGAGATAACGAGTAGTCATTAATTGATGAAGGTTATCCAAAGCCACGAAGCCTTGCTTTCTTCGTGTGGGGTGGCCAGCGGTGCTGCTGCAGAATTCAGAAGAGCTTTTATCAAGGACTGTGAATAAAAGCCGCACAGGTGTCCACGCCAGCCCACCTGCTTCTCATTCAAGTTCAAAGAAGGCAGAGACAGCGTGTGTAGTCTTTGATTTCCACAGAGCCTGGCAAAACAGCCTACCTAATTAGACACTTGGTGAAGACATTTGGTTCTCATTGGTGGTGGTGGTGGTGGTGGTGGTGACATGGTGACAGTGGTGATAATAAACATTGATGTTGTCAACTCCTCTTGACAGAAACCTTCTCCAGCACTCTCTTCCTCGTAGCAGTGAGTGGGAGAGGGAAAGAGGAAGGAGCTAATTCCCAGTTTTAGGTCCTGAACCCTCACTGAGTTGCTAGATGACAACCAGATAAAAAGCGTAGTCATCACGTTTGCCTTTCGGGTCTAGAGCAGCAAGGGGACCCTCCCTGCTCTCATTCCATGCAGCCATGCAGGGGCCTGATGCATCTCTGCACAGCATCAACAGCATGTTTCATTTGTCAAATGATGACAAATATATCAATATAGTATTTCAATTTTTAGGAGGACCAAGCTGGGATTGATTATTTTTCCTAATAGCAAAAGTCATCTAAAAATTAATGTATTAATAATTTAAACCAAATCATTTCCTGAGAGTCTTTGTTGCGCGTGGACCAGAGTACATCTTTGACATTCGCAAATGGTGAAACTATTTTGCTAAAATGTAAGCAGTAAAAGATAACATTTAGAGTTAGAAAGGACCTTAGATTTAGACTAGTTCAGCCCTTTCATTGGTATTCCACCACCCCACCGCCTCTAAATCTAGGGGTGGACACATTTGAAAAGAAGTCAGCACTTTATGCTCATCTTTTTTTTTTTCTAAAGGAGAAAAAGTTGATAGCTTTGTATGAAGAAATTATGCCATCACTTTTCTTTTTTTCCTTTTCACCAGGAGTGGGAACAAAGAGTGAAGATGATACTGCAATTCTGATCTCTTCAACCTCATTTGAAATCATTCTCTATGATTTAGCTTTTCTTGAAATGAAAAGGATAAATTGCATTAACTTAGTTAAAGTTGGGGGGGAAAGTTGATTGGACATCCTGTTGTCAAGGAAACCAATTCTCTCCACCTCTCTCTCTCTCTCTCTCTCTCTCACACACACACACACACACACACACACACACACACACACATGCCAGTTAATACGGTGCCCTTTAAACTCATCTGACATTTTAAAATTATTTTAAAACACCCAAGGGTTCTACTCTGGAAATCCGTCCAAGAAGTACTCAAGGGAAGTAATTCCTAGAATTCAAACTCGGGCAGGACCTTTTCTGACTCTGGTGAAGCCACCATCATTCTGAGTCAGTGCTGTGTCTCAGAAACCCAGGAGATGGTCTCCAAGCTCAGTGCCAAGTCAGCCGCAGAATGAGACCACTGGAAAGAGAGAGCTGGGATGGGAACTTTTAAAAAGCAATAGAACAGCATGAGAGTAAGAGAAAGGTAAACAATCGAATCCCTTGAGCCTTTATTGAGTGCCTATCATGCTTAAAGCAAGCTATGCACTAAAAAAAAAAATAGTAAGTGAAAGCCAAGTTAAAAGAGATCTTAGAGAGTGAGGTAGAGTTGCTTATTATTTAAACATAGGCTCTACCACCCCCGCCATCCATCAGCAGAATACACTTCCCTGCTCCATCGGTGTCAGGCTTGGCCAAGTGACTTGCTTGGGCCTCACAGGGGCCACAGTGTGCCTCCTGCCCTGGTTTCAGATTTGGTCCTGTAACTAGGTGTGACTAATAGGATGTGAGCTGAGATGATGCGGCAGAAACTTGAAATGTTCTTGCACCGTTGGGCTTGCTCTCTTGAGCCTTTGCCTTTACCACGGGAAGAATGTGCCAGGTGAGCCTGCTCTTCCCAAGGAGGACGAGAGATGTGGGGTCCAGGTGCCCCAGGTAAGCCCCTCCCTCCTCAATAATAAATTGCTGTTTATGTCCCTGAGTTTCAGGGTAACTTGTCATGCAGCAATGACAAACTAATACAGAGAGCGTCTCGCACAACACCTTAGTTTATTACTTTTTCAGGGCCATATAGCAAACCAAAACATAGGTAGAAGAACCTGGCCAAAGCCATGGGCCATTTCCACAAAGAGAACAAGCCAATCCCTTTCAAAGATGGGGCCCTGAGAGAACAGACATCAGGAATTCTTCAGACCCAATGGCTTGCAAACCACTGGAGCCCATTAGCATGGACATTAGCAACACAAGAGAACTTCAATGCACCTAAAAAAGTTACCACTGCCTGGAGGTCTAGAAAAAGCTACCAAAAATTTCTCCCCAAGAAGCAGATATGTGAAAACAGACTAAAATCATGAGGACTCCGGTGGGGAAAGACTCGTGGAGAATCAGCACAGTTCAGGCCTGTTGCACGTTGAGCAGAGTGAATATCTGGACATGGATCTGTTCAGCAGATTCTGGGATTTTAGAATTAGAGGAGCACACCCCGAAGCATAAAGAAGGGAAATTCAGGAAAAGCAAAGGGAAGGGCTGCATTACTTTCCATGGCTGAGAACCAGGGTGACCATGTGTCCCAGCACATCCGGGACAGGCTCGGTATACACCGTCCTGGGGTAATTATTCATAGCACTTCCTTTCCCTTGCAGAAGGGGACTAGATTGGCTGATGAATTACGTGGTCACACCACCAGCAGCTTTTCCCACGGGGTAGGAGCACACGGAGCCAAGCACAGTTGAGATAAGTTCACAGGCAAAGATCTGGCAGGGCTCTTTGCACTGTGAGGCACAGAGAGCCACCCTGCCCCGTGGTGGCACAGCCTGGGCACAGTGGTGGGAGGTGACAATGGCACCGGCTCGGGAAGGCGCTCTAACAGGGTGGCAGGGCGGCCCCCAGGGAGGCCCAGAGTCTTCTCTGGAAACCTCGTCTGGACTGCACGGCACCGTCTTCGTGGGCCTCAAACATAGGAACACACACGACAGCCCTATTCTTGTCACTACTTCCACGTCAGTTCAGCACACAGAGACGGAAACACAGCGTGTCGTTAGAGAAAGCTCGAGCTGCTTCTTACCCACACACCGGTCCGTACAGCCTGCGCAGCTCCAGCTGGCTCTCCCAGAAACCCTGCGGGAAACACAGCACTGGGGTAAGAGGAAGATTAAGCAAAACTTCCATTATTCAAACTTATTTAGAAAAAAAATCTGGAACAGCAAGAGCACAATTATATAAACAATAAAAAAAAAAAAAAGAATTGAAGTTATATTGCTTTCAAGTACTTTGGAGTATTGGAATAAACAAATGGCTTTTTGAAAACTATTGCCAAGTAGAAGTCCCAGGCAGCTCTGCTTTAATGGACAGAAGATCACGGGTACCTCAATTATTTGTGTATAATCGCTGCTAAAATATTTGGAAACGTTTGCCTTCTCAACTATGACATTTCCCTCTGAGATTTGGTTTATTTTATTATTATTACTTGACCATGCCCCTTTTCACTGCCACTATATGTATAAACTTCCACTGACTCTATTTCAAATTATCACGAGTTCTGGATTATTATGATCTGTCAAGTTAAATTTTAATTGAAGTCAATATATTTTTGGCTGGGCACAGTGGCCCACGCCTGTAATGCTTGAACTCTGGGAGGCCAAAGTGTGAGGATTGCTTGAGCTCAGGAGTTCAAGACCAGCCGGAGTAAGAGCAAGATCCTGGACTCTACAAAAAATACAAAAATTAGCCAAGCATGGTGGTGCATGCCTGGAGTCCCAGCTACTTGGGAGGCTGAGGCAGGAGGATCACTTGAGTTTGAGGCTGCAGTGAGCTATGATTGCACCGCTCACTGCTTTCTAGCCTGGGTGACAGAGCAAGATCCTGTCTCCAAAAAAAAAAAAAAAAAAAAATCAATATATTTGAAACATAAGAACCTTAGAATAAATTTATAGAGGACACATTTTATAATGGGAAAAGAGTATACCTAGAGATACATGTGGGAGAAGGAGGGGTAGAGAGTTGGAAAATGCTAGACCCATGTGCTATAGGGACAGAGTTGAGCAGGGGGAAGGGAGTGTGTGTGCAGGTGTACATGTGGGATCATGTGGGCAGAGGGTTGGAAGATGCTAGATTAATTACACGGTGGGAATGGAGTATACCTGGAAATACACAGGCATGAGTCAGGATGGAGGTGGGGTGTGGAAAATGCTAGATTTGTGTTGTGAGAATGGGGCGTGTGGGCAGATCTGTGAGGGGTGTAGTGAGGGTGAGGAGCTGGGGGTTAGAAGAGGTGGATGTCCACGTCCCATTCTCATTAGATCGACTGAACGTCGCAGTGTAAGCTTGCCGTATACCAAGGAAAGCGTATATGGGTACAAAAATAGTTGCTGAAATTACCGCGTTCTAGGAAGGACTTGGCAGGGTGTGTACATGCAGAATGACGAGCTGAAAAGGAACAAATGTGGAAACCGTCCGGAGGCAGGAGCCCTGTGCTCTCCCCACAGTGACAGTTACGCTGTTTTCCTCAAAATCGTTAGTACCAACTTAATTACTCAACCAAACACCACCAATCATTTCCCCCCAGAAATGTGTGAAATAAATATATTTTCTTTAAATTTCCTATCTGGTTTGTTGTTCCGTCTTGACACTTTCAAATTTCTTCACACTTGTTTCAAGGGTCTCACAGGAAGCCTCAGTGAGATATTAATAGTCGTGTGTGGGCTGAAAAGTCGTGCACTGCCCACCCCATTTAAAAACGCTAGGACGAGAGAAACAGCACAGCAAGTAGTGGGGAGAGGTGACGGACAGAGAAGGGGATAGAAAAGAGTAGAAAAGAATTGAGAAGGGAAGAAAACAGGCAGAAATAGCCAGCAACATTTTCTATCTCGTGCAAGCACCAGCCTTTCCGGAGGCAGGGATGGGGGAAATCCTAAAGAGATGGCGAAGAAATATTATCGAGATTAGCCCAAATTTCGTCCTTCCTGCCTTTGTTTGGCTTAGTGGCTCTCCACATGCAGCATCTGTCAGCTCTTGACGGGGTCTGTCACAGAGTTAGCAGAAGAAACCAAGGGCTTTCAGAGAAAACCCATGTGAGAAAAAAATAACCTGAGAAGACAGAGTCCTGGGTCTGTCCTTGCAAATGCCCACTGACCATTCCCACCAGCATGACACTCTGGCAAACCAAAGGCAACATACTTAAAATAAAATACGCCTTCTCGCTGGAACTTTCATTTCGGTCAACCCACGGCCATTCTTCCTGTTACCCCAGCTCAGTCTTAGACTCATGTTTGATGCATTTTGCCTTGAATTCTCGACACCTGATCAGTCCCAAGAATTCTTAATTTTGCCTCCAACATCCATCTCTCTTCACTCTCATCGTCCAACTCTGGGCCGAGCCCTAGAGTTAACACCTAGACTTCAGCCCAGCTGGATTCTACGACCCGAATGAAAATTCTTCTCCCTTGCAGAGTAATCTTCCATGTCAATGTCCCTCTTCTACTCAAAAATGTTAGCACAGGCATAGTTCTTCATTCGCCTTTGCAGCCAGCGAGTAACCTGGCCACGTTGCTCGCACACGCCTGCATTCCCGCTGTTCCCAGACATGTCTGTGGCTTCTGCAGGACCCCTGTCTTCCAGAAGTCCCCCAGGGTGCATCCAGCCCTGGTGGGTCACCCTCTCCCCTGAAGTAGGACCACAGTTTCCACCTATGCCACTCAATGTAGCGCTAGGGTACGTGTCATCTGGTTTGTACCCCATTATTGGATGGCACACTTGCAGGCACCGGGAACTTCTTCTGCATTCTAGGGCTGAGCACGTTAGGACAGTCCGGGTGAATGGGTGAGTGAATGGACGGCAGGAATCTCTCATCACATAAGAACGGCTGCAAGCAGAGGAAGACCCGGCCGAGGTGTGGGTGACCCGGACGAGAGCAATGCTTCTCGAAGAAGCCTGTACCGGGCTCGGCACATTTGATGGCGGAAGTCGGTGGGAAGGTAGCCCTTACCTGGCGGAAAAATGTCAGGTTTCCAATAAAAGGAGAAGGCTTGGGATGTCTGATGCCCAACTTCTCCAGTCTTGAGAATGCCGACGTGGAGTACCTGGGGGGAAAGCAAATTTTATAAATGGAGAAATGAACATCTGTGTTCTTTCTTTTGGCTCCTAGGAGTCTGAATTATTGAGTTCTCTGGAAGTAAAAGCAGAATAACAGGTTTGCAGTTAACACATCTGAGTACTGAAAATGCAGAGGCCTAGAGTTGAGTGACTAGCACAGGAGTTCAGCAAATGCCTTATGATTGAGTGACAGGTTAGAGATCAAGGATCCTGAAACCCCAGAGTCTGGGAGATGCCTTAGGGATGGTGTCCCCTAACTGCCCCTTCCCCGCCTAGAGTTCCTGTTAAAAATCGTTTTCAAAAATGCATCTCTCTCCAGTTCACGTCCTTTGCCTCTAAATCGATCATGAGCCATTGCTCAGAAGGCAAGGCAAAAAACTGACAATTTGCTCCCTGTGCAAATCTGTGTATTTTCTTGTTCAACACTGACCACCCCCCCAAAACACACACATAATTTGTCCCTCGTCACATTCCATGGCGTAAGTAGAGAAATATAAAAACAGAGATGGAGGAAACACACCCTGTAGAGGAGACCCTATCACCTACTGCCTTTAAGTCTTTGTTTTCTCGGCCTGCAACCATACGGGAAGCATATTTTCTTAACCAGAAATCAGGAAGCATGGTCCGACAGATTTCTGTGCCACTTTCCAGGAGAAAGCAAGCAGTCTGCAAAGTGCAGTGTGGCTGTCAAAACAGTGGAATTACTAGGGTATTTCGGCAGTTTATGGGAACAGAGGGATAACAGTAAAGTCAGACCTGGCTTAGGAAAACCCGGACATATGGCTCTGATCCCCAATGAGCAGCCAATTAGGTCAAAAGTTCAGTTAGTTTAAAAAAATGAATGAGTCAAACTGGGTGTTTAGCAACATGCAGAGATCAGCCAGATCACAATTTGGGGGCAAGGAAAATCACAGAGACTGTCACTGCAATCTGGCTTCCTAGGAATAGGGTAACTCAGAAAAACACTGCTGTGAGAGGCACTCGCTTATTAGAAAGACGGAGTTTTGCTATATTCTTTAACCATTCCCTTTCCCACCTGAAGTCCAATAAGAACATTGTAGCAAATACTCAGACATTCAGGGAAAAGACAACACAATTTAACTACTGGTTTGCATTATTCTGAGCAATGGGTCTATTTTTAAAGTGGTCCCAATGGAGAACCAAGAAAAGGAAGGCAGGTTCTCCCCACAGCTCTCCCAAGATTTCAACCTCGTGGATGCATTATTAGGTTTGCGTGAATTCCCAGAACATCGCATTTACATCCACATTCAAGTGTAATTACCGACCATTCTCAAGAGCCGTGTGTGAATGCCACAGATTAGTCATGCCAACGTTCCACTTCATTAGTGGGTGTCCCAAAGGTTGACAGAGCAGTTTACAAAAGTTATTCTTTCAAGTAGACTGTGATGTCTTAAATAATTCCCCTTACACCTAAGGGGAAAAACCAAAAAAGCCCCACCAGCCCACTGAACGCTTTTCTTTAACATCCTCAAATCGGGTGTCTATGTTCATTTCATCATCAGTTTCTGTGAATTATTTTCTAAATGTAATCTCCAATGGGCAGAAAGAAATATGTAGATCTTGGACCACATAATTGCATCTCAATTTTGTAATTAGATGTCTTGATTGTCTAAAGGACAAGAAGTCTGTGCCTAATTACGCATGCTAATTATTATGCAAGTCCATGCCCTAATTATGTAACTCCACTTATGAAAATACTGCTCGTGTGTCTCTGCACAAAATTCAGACATTTTCCAGCATATGGCGCCAGCAGAGAGTGTCCTGGACACGCCACAAACTTCGCTTTGCCTCCTGGACTCAAGCATAGAACTTGAGCATCTTCAGCTAGAAATTGGCCAGGCATTGCCGTCAGTAACTAGAGTCACAGTGTCCAAATCTTCAGGGTGAGGTCACCACCACTAGCTTTATGGGCAAAATTGCAAAGTGGGTTCCGGTTTTCTCCCTCTCACATCCTTCTCTGCACCCTTGTTTCATGTTCTCTGGTCTCAGGGTCCCCAGGCTGCCCTCCGACTGCGTCCACTGACTCTTAACCCAAAACCCACAGACCCCCCCCCATGCATAATAGATTGAATTGTGCCACCCAAAAAAGAAAAGTTGAAGGCTTAATTTCCAGGACTTCAGAATGTGACCACATTTGGAAATAGGATCATTGCAAATGTAATTAGTTAAGATGAGGTCACACCAAAGTAGAGTGGACCCCTGACCCAATATGACAGGTGTCCTCATAAGAAGACGGAGGCACGTGGGGAGGGTGCACAGTGGCTGTGAAGGCAGTGATTGGAGTGACCAAGCCAGGATATGTCTGAGATCATCCGCAAAGCTCTAGAAGCTGGAATTGGCAAGGCAGGACTCTCCCCCACGGGTTTCAGAGGGAGCGTGGTCTGCTCACGCCTCAGCTGCAGGCCTCTGGCTTCTAGAACTCTGAGACAATGAACCTCTGGTGTCTTAAGTCACCCAGTTTGTGGTTCTTTGATATGGCAGATCCAGGAAAGTGATACCTCAGGGATACCCATGAGTGTTAGAGAGTCACTAAAAAGATTGTTTCAATTTTTTAAATAATCCTGTTACTTTAAAAATGGTCATTGTGAAAGAAATGTCTCTTTTATGTTCAATTGTGTCATTAAATCCTGTGCCATCCAAAAAAGTGCAGGTGGCCTGCGCTGCGGCTGCGCCAGGCAGGTAATATTAATATACAATCATCACATAATCACCATGTTGTGATATTTAGAACAGCTTTCCTTTGACGGGAATTAATGCAAATGTATCCCACAATTATGATTATGGACATCTGTCATTGTTTACATTAAGGATACTCAAGTTGGAAAATGCCAACGGAAAGGATATATGGTTTCGGATAGCGTCCTCCGGTTTTATTTTCACAAGTAAAGCAGTCATTACAAGCTACAGGACACGAATCCTGCAGTGCCGGTGGGACAAATTCCACTGTCCATTCTCAAAGTAAATTGGACCATACGGATCATTTTCAAAATAAGTTTCAATTTTTAAAGGCCGGAAAGTTCCCAGTATTTCATTTTCCTCAAGACAAATGCCTTTTCTTGGTGGAGTCAACATGGGTGTTTAGCCCATTGTTTAGCCAAAGAAGAAATCACGATAATTTGGGAGATATTTTGATGAAGTGTGTGTTAAGGAGATGGTCAAACGGATTGAGATTTGGAGCTAAATAAGAAAATAGTCAAATGATAGCCCACCCTCCAGGCTGCCCCTCTCTGGGTAGCTTAGCAGCAAGCTCCATGGCTCATTCATCTGTCCTCACTGTCACTATCAAAGAACTCCTACTTGGTGAGCTGCTTTTGGAAATTTCCAGAGGCTGCTAATGTCTTTGAAATGGTAAAAGATTCCTTTACTTCTCCTGGATAAAAATTGTGATGCTCCAAGAACAGGTGAAGCCCAGGGGTGCCAGGTAATCCACCTGTCCTGCTTTTTGGAGAAGAGAAGTCCTTTGTCATGGTTACTGCATGCTTTCAACACACGTGGCTCTCATCAGCTTTGCCAGCAGTTTCATGAAAAGTCGTGGCCATGCTGGAAGCTTTCTTCGAAACAAGGCCTTAAATTGTTGCTTTTTCAAAAGGTTTTGTTAAGAAATGGGAACAGAACATGAGGTTTGCTGAAGACACATCTTGAAGTGCTTAGCAGAAATTTGGGCTAAAAGGCTAGAACTGTGAGGGAGAAAGCCTATTCTCTTTTCTTCTACTGTAATTCTCTATAGCTTTTTTCTCTGATTTTTTTTAAAGTCTCCCTCTGTTGCCTGGGCTCTAACCCTGGCAACAGAGGGAGACTTTAAAAAAAAAAAAATCAGAGAAAATGGTGTCATCATAACTCACAGCAACCTCAAACTCCTGGGCTCAAGTGATCCTCCTGCCTCAGCCTCCTAGAGTGCTGGGATTACAGGTGTGGGCCACCACGCCCAGCTTCTCTGTGTATTTTTATGTTTTTGTATTTTTTATATGTTTGAGATCACATTCTCTGTTTTTCTATTTCTCCATATTTTTACTTTTTTCATTTAACATAAGGAAAATATCTCCATGTTATTCTCTATTAATATTATTTTTATGGCTGTATAATATTCCTCTTATATCACAATTTACTAAACTATTCATATTATCAAATATTTGGGGGTATATTCAATTTTTTAGCAAATTTAAGTTATGCTACAACAATAAACATTTCTGTGTATCAGTGTTTTCCAGAACTTTGTGCTGATTTTCTAGACCTTAAATCCATGAGTCACTGGTTTTAAACATTGGTACACAATGCCAAATTGCCTTCCAGAAAATTTGTACCAGCGAGTCCCACTGGCAGTATATCCATTTCACCAAATACTCTAATAAAAATTTTTCCTAGTTTGGTATCAGTGTATCTTGATGTCTGCCTTTCTTTCCTTACTAGAGAGACAGAGAACACTTTTTGTCATCCTTTCTTCTCCAATTTCAAAAATATTTCCCAATTTAGAAATTATGTCCTTCCTTCCTTTCTTTCTTTTTCTTTCTCTCTCCCTCTCATTCCCACCCCGGTTTATCTAGGTGGCAGGCAGAATTGTGCTACACCAACTGATTAAACAATTAGTTGGAAAATGAGCAAGCACTGACAGGCAGCTGCGAGCTGACTTACGCACACATTTGAACATGAAGAGGAAGATCGGTGATGAATTCTAACAGTTTTCATTCACTTAGAAAATAACAAACTGCAACCTTATTAGTTGGCTTTAAATTCCATTCCCTTCTCCATCCCTGTCCTATTCCTCCCCCACACACACAAGAGAAAGTGTAAGACAGAGGTTGCTCCAGCCATGCCTCAAGCCAGGTATTTCTTGGAGCAAATAGTGAAATACAGAGTTTACTACATGTGGCAGCTTCTCACTTTCCCTTTTAGCACCGCGTGTCTGTCTGGGCGCCCTCCTCCTCACCGTCAGCCCTCTCCGTGCCCCTAGACCCCGTGCTCAGCTTGCCCTCAGGCCTGGAAACCGCCTGGTGCACACTTACTCATGTGTCAGTGGTAGCTAGGCAATCTCCTAAGATACAACCTGCAAACGAGAATGTTCATATACTAATTTATAATGGTGGGTATTTTTTTTCCAGGAATAAAAATCTGACATCTCCTACTCAGAGCATCTCCTTTCCAGGTACTGGAGAAGCCAGATCAATGATCAGAGGGTATGTGGAGCACGTTCTTCAAGGAGAGGTGGCTCATCAGAATAGGTGTCTCAGTGGGACCCTGACAAAATAGCCTGCCCTGCAGCCAGGTACATCCCTCTAAGGGGTTGGCGAAGAGGCAGTGTGCTTGGGCCACCTGCTTCCCTGCTGGTCTATAATGCCACCTGTCACACACCTTAGTAGCTAGCAGAGGTGCTTGGGTCTAATCCCACCCATTTGTGTAGCTTTTGCCAATGCCTCACTATTTTAATCATCATAACTCTAAAGTATGTTTTTATATCTTACTTTCTCATATGAATTTTAGAATTAATCAAGTTTAATGAAGAGATACTATTGGGATTTTTCTTGGAATTACATTAATTATAAATTAATTTAGAACATTACCAACATTATGATACCATTAACTCTTCTCATCTATGAATGTGTTATATCTCTTCATTGATTCCGTTCTCTCTGTCCTGCAGTAACATTTCACACTTTTATGCACAGAAGAGAATCCTTTTGCCATTTACACATATTTGTTATGGGCACTGCTCATGTATAGGAGCACCCTTTTTCTTACTGCCAACCTTGTAATGAATGATCCTTCTAAACTTTCTTATTAGTTCTACCGGTTTACATATGGAATCTCTTTGATTCCCTGTGTTAAAAACTATATTTTATGCAAATAATATCAGTTGGTTCTCTTTCTTTCTAATCCTTTTGCCCCACTTTTCATTTTCTTTTCTTATTACATTGACTGAGAGCTCTGATACAATTTCAAAAGGAAGCAGTGAGAGTGAGCATCCTTTTCTTATTCCTGACTCTACAGAAATACATCTGATGTTTTAAAATTAAGTGTGAGGTTTTACTATACATTTTGATAAATATTCTTTATTGGGTTAAGGACATTTCCTTCTATTCCTAGTTTGCTTGGAAAAGTTTTTCTTGATTAGTCCTGCTGTAGATTTGTCTATTTTATTAATCTTTTCAAACCACCAACTTTTTCTTTTGTTGATCATTTTAATATTTTATTGTTCTCTGTTTCATTAATTTATGCTCATGTGTTGATTATGGTTTTCCTTCTGTTTTCTTCATTTTTACTCTTTGTTCTTTGTTGCTTTCTTTCAGCTTCTTAAGTTAATGACTTAGCTCATTTATTTTTAATGAATGCATTTAAGGCTATAAATCTTCCTCTGAGTACTTCTTTAACCCACACAATTTGAAATGTAGTATTTTCATCACCTGATAGTTACATTCTAATAGGAAACTTCTTTTTTTTTTTTTTTTTTTTTTTGAGACAGAGTCTTGCTGTGTTGCCCGGGCTAGAGTGCCATGGCCTCAGCTTAGCTTACAGCAACCTCAGATTCCTGGACTCAAGAAATCCTCCTGCCTCAGCCTCCCAAGTAGCTGGGACTACAGGCATGCGCTACCATGTTCGGCTAATTTTTTCTACATATTTTTAGTTGTCCAGCTAATTTCTATTTTTTTAGTAGAGACGAAGTCTCGCTCTTGATCAGGCTGGTCTCGAACTCCTGAGCTAAAACAATCCACCCACCTCTGCCTCATAGAGTGCTAGGATTACAGGCATGAGCCACCGCACCTGGCCCTAATAGGAAACTTCTGAATATAAATGTGTTACAATATGCACACACACAAACCTCAGAAGGACAGATACTTGGGGGTTGCAAGATCTTATACATAATATTTAATGAGTAACAGTCATTATGATTTGTCACCAAAGGCCCAGAAAAGGGGACTGCTTATAATCTTTACTCCTTTAGAAAAACAAAATAGAGGACGACTGAATAAATACATAAGTAACTGGGTGATGTGAGGTTCTTTCCCCGAAGACACAGTCATTGTAGTCATTAGCCAGACAACAACTTTGTCAAAACACAAGAAAAATACATTATACATTTATACAGGCATACAGCAATCATTACTATTATTGTAATTTATACTAGTTTCTAGTGTTTTCCATATGCCAGGCACTATGCTAAGTGCTTTTTATACACTGCCTTGTATGAACCCTCCAACAATCATATGAAGGTAGAAATGAATATTATTCTCCTATTACTGATTAGTAAATTAAAGCTTCAAGAGGTTAAACAGTGTGCCCAAGGTGACAGTGCCGCCAAGTGATTGCGTGAGAGTTGAAGCCAGGTCAGCCACATTTCGAACAGGTTATTCACTCACTCCACTAACCTGTCCCTCCCTGCCCTCTAGGCCAGGGCACCGTGGATAAGCCGCCACCCGAGAACATGCAGAGAATATCTGAGCACACAGGCAGGTTGCTTAGAAACCACAGGTATAATAATAACAGATCGTAATAAACTGATGATCATGATGAGAGAGACAGGGAGAGGGGAGGGAGTCCTTACCCATCTAAAGCCAATCCCTTGTTCACCTGTACTAGTCTCAGTTATTCTTTCTTTCTGGTGCATTGATTTCTCCCTTTCTGCTGGGTGATTCCTGTCGGCATAGAAATATATTCTAGTGTCTTCCATCTTAAAGGAAAAAAACAAACTCCTTTGATTCCAGCCATTGCCTTATTTGCCCTCTGTCCTTCCCAATAAGATTCCTTGAAAGCATTACCTAGACTTGTTCTCTCCCCTCTGCACCCATTCCAACTAAGCTTCTGCATCCACAGCTTCGCTGGGACTGCCCTGGTCAAGATCCTCGATGATTTTGACCTTGTCAATACCATGATTTCTTGCCGGCCTTTCTACTTGACCTCTCAGTAGCATTTTGAGGTAAATGAATGCTACCTCCTTCCCCAAACACCCTCTTCTCTTTGTTTCCATAACATCACTCCTCCTACCTAAGGGACCACTCCCGTGTGTCTTTGCTGGTTCCTTTCCTTCTCTTTGTCCCATTGCTGTGAATGTGATGGGACATGAGTCGATAGTTCTACATTTTTATCTCTAGTTCCCTTCTCTCCACTGAGCTCCAGTCATCATCCGACTTCCAAATTGGTCACACCCTTTGAAAGTCTACTAGGCGTTTTAAACTTAACATATCTAAATCTGACTTCGATTTTCCTTCTAAATCGGTCGCCCCTCAGTCACCTGTAGGTCATTGTTGCAACCACAATCCACCAACTGCTCGAGTCAGAAACCTTTGAGACACAGTAGACGATACAATTGTTCAGGACATGACTGCCCCTCGCAGTGTGATGACTGGACACAGAGACTGGAGTGACACGGCCTGAAACCAAGGAGGCAAGGAACAGACACTCGCCTGGAGGCTCCAGAAGGAACCAGCCCTGCCAACACCTTAACTTTAGATCAGTGAGATTGATACCTGGACAATTTGATCAATCAAGTAATAACTGCAATGGATCAAAACACATCAAATATAGGTGAGTCCGTGAGTTCATAATGATACAACGATAGGCGTCACCAGTGTAAGACGTTAAACTCATGTGTGACACTTCAGCCACATGAAGGCCTATTCAAAAACAAATGGATTTTGAAACTTGTTAATTGAATCCTTTGTCATCAGCATTGTTTTAAATGTATAGTGTGTGCCTTACATAAAAGATCAGCATAGCGAATCTGGCCAGAAGTTGAAGGTATTTTTTTAAGTAAACTCATCTTTCCCAATAGTATGAGTTTCCTATTGCCGCTGTAACAAATACCCACAAACTTAGTGGTTTGAAACAACCCAAATTTGTTGTCTCTACAGTTCTGGAAGCCAGAAGTTCAAAATCGGTCTCACTGGTCTAGAGTCAGGGTGTTGGCAGGGTTGGTTCCTTCCGCAGGCTCCAGGGGAGTGTCCATTCCTTTTCTCGTTGGCTTATGGCCACAACAGTCGAATCTCTGCTTCTAGTCATCTTTTCACACTCCCACTGCTCCTGCGTTACTTTTATAAAGACCCTCACAATCACATTTAGGGCCCACCCAAATAATCCAGAATGCTCTCCCTTTCTCAAAATCCTTAGCTCAATCACATCTTCGAAATCAATTTTGTCCTATGAAGTGGCATTCATGGGCTCCAGGGATTAGCACTCGGGCATCTTTGCAGGCCATTATTCAGCTACAGCATCAACTTCCATTGTGCTTAGATCCTGATTTTATTTTGGAGCATGCCTAGAAAGGAGCAGTGTCCGGGGCGAGCACTGTGAGTGGCTTGGGCTTCCTGTGTGGACAGAACTGGATGGTGTCGCTGCCAGGGGAGGAGGCCAGCCTGGTGCTCACACGGCACTCGGCCCCTGCAGGCCAGGGTAGCCCTGCCACCTGAACAGCCAAGGAGGTCAGTATTGTAAAGAAAATATTACAATTTTTAAAAATAAGTCATGTAATTGATGGTCATTGTAGTGCAGAGTTAACTTTTATCCTAACTTTTCAAGGCAGAAAAGTCAATTGAGTCTGTAAGTATCGATTAGCATTGAGACTTTAATCTTCTACATTCAGTTATTTGTATAGCACATGTAAAATTTTTGCCTCATTGGCAAATCGCCTGTATTATTACTTATGTCCCAATTTCTTTTAAATAAACTGAAATGTATTCCTTTTAAAAGCGCTCTTTATGTCACAACCATAAGTGAAAATCAGTAGTACCATGTCCATAAATTAAAAAGCTAACAGTAAAAGTAAACACTTTCTAACAAAAGATTTTAAGTCTGTGTACCCCCTGAAATGATCTCAAACATCATCACAGTCCAAGGGCCACGGCTGGGAAGACAAGACTCGCAGGGTGACCCACGCAAGACCACCGTTGAAATGTGGTTGGTCTAGGTTGCTCTGGCTCAGCTGACTGTTTAACACCATGGCCAGAGAATGACGAAGGAAATCCCAGTCCTTTCTCAGAGTACAAGTGGAGAATTAGATCAAATGAGTCTTACTGTCCTTTATTTCATTTCTTAGCACTAAAGAGAGCTGGTCGGCATTTGACATTGGATTTATTCCCAACTGTGGCAGTAGTGTACCTTCAGGAAGGGGAAGCATCCTAGAAATAAAGTCCTTTATCACTTTTGAGGCTAATGTTAAGCAGCATGACATAAATGAAGAGGATCATTGGGTGGGCAGGTGTTCGTTCACTGCATGGCTCCTACACGCCAAGCGCGGTGCTAGGTGCCTGGATGCTGCAGGGACCATGACTGACACGCCCCCTCTCCACAGCACCGAACTTACAGCCTCATGGACCATACAGACATCCCCAGGCTAATGACAAACAGTTAATTAAGCATTTACATTATGACCCTTGCAGCCAGGAAGCATCACCTATCAGAGGCTCGTGAAATATTAATATACGCTTCCTATTTTGACCACTCTTCTGTCCAACTCTTGGATATTTATTGAGCCTAAAAAAGGAGCTAAATGGTCGCTACGCTTATTATTTCCACCCAAAGCTAGTTAAAAATAAAGACAAACAAACAAAGAAAACCAGGGCCCTCCAAGAAGGACCAATCCCCAGAAAATCATTAAACCGAAAACAGGGGTGTCACAATAAACAAGAGCCACACCATGGCCAAGAAAGGGACGGCTTACCTGGGGGCCACAGGGAAGAGAGGGCATTGGGGGTTCCCATGTGGGAGGACGCGCTGCACAGAAACTGCCTTAAAACGGAGTGTGTTCAACTATCTCAGCTGTGCTGTCAAATGCCCATCTCGCTCCAACAAAATCCAGCCCAGCCTCTCCCAGTATCCGTGGAGAATGTCTTGCCCTTCCGTCCCAGCGAGAATGAAAGGAGAAGAATGAAGACAGCACAGCAAACAGTGGTTTCACAATACGAATGCACATGCAACCTAGGTTTCTATCATAAAAATAGAACAAAGCAATGGAATTATGTCATAAGATCACTGGAGTGGCTGACACGTAAGAAATACTTCGGTGGTGGTTTTGTTTGCTTTAAGTATCGGCTATTTGAATTCAACTAGACTAAGTCCCTCCATCTTCCAGCAGAAAAGCCAATGATATATATACACACAGCATAAAACCTCCCCCAAAAAACTCTTTTCTAGGGTTGAGAGGAAGAAAAAAAGAGTAATGGCTTAGTGAAATGTCTAAATAAAAATATATTTAAAGGTAAGCTTGTCTGTTCGTGTATTTTCAAATGTAAAATGCTGCCTCTTGTATCTGGCCTAGAGTTCCTTCTGTGTCAGGGGACAGTGAGCCCAGATGGAGTGCCCCACGGGACCACAGGACAGCCTCTGCCTCGTGCTGCTTGTACCTGGAGCTGAAGGATTTGGCCTTGAAGGAGGATGTTTGCTACCACGAACTCATGTTCCCCCAGCGCTGAGTTCTGTGGTCTGCCCACGAGAATGCCATGTCAACAGTCGCAGGCAGGTTCTGGGTGACACAAGTCACCCCGGCTGCATTTTGTAGAGGTGGAAAAATAACGGTCAACCCAGCTCATCAGGAGCATTGCCACAAAACATTTGAAAGGACTCCTGTGCCTCAGGTGGTAGAACAAGTAAAGGTTGAAGCCACAACCCCGAGTTCATTTGTTTCTCTGCCTACCAGTTGGCAGACTGGGCCTCGCTGATAACTGTGCTCTCGGGGTAATGGTTTGTTTAAGTAATTGATGACGTTGTCCTCGCTGGGGGATCTTAGCACATCAAAAGATGTTGAGAAAGCCAAAATTCACCTGGAGTCTGAATTAACCACTTTATCAAGCACAACAAAGGCTTTCTTGCTTTGCTAATAATCCCAGATGAGGTAGCAACTCTCAGTTAAATAAGGAAACTGTGGTGCCTTTAATTAATGCTTCAAAGAGCTCAGACTCCCTTTTTTACTTGCTTTATTTTTATGAAAATGGGGAGAAACGAAAAGCAGAGCAGGTATTTTCCAGCCTTTTCAAGTTCAGGCAGGGCAAGACCGGCTTCACTACAGTTTCTAGAAAAGGATCTGGGGGCTTTTGTTGACCACAAGGTCAGCATGTTATTGCCTGGGTCAGAGGACGTTAGTCCCAGGGTATGGCGCCAAATGCCACCCTGTGGCCTTAGCACTTTCCCCTGTTCCCGATTGTCTTCTGGGCACCCCGTGTTGCCCCCAGCACTACTGAGTTAGCCTTTCTGGGAAGCAGCTCAGAAGCTACCACCCTCCAGCCTCTCCCCGGCTGGCTTTCTGATGCCAAATTGTCCTCATGAAGTCCCCGTCACTAGGCAGCTCGAGGCCCCTCTTGCCTTCCTCCTCACCCCTACCTCCACCTCCCAGAGCCACGGGCCAGCCCGTGCCCCCTGCCCGGCACCCAGTCACACCGCAGGCCCCAGTGCAAGACCGTCTGGCCACGTCAGAGCCCTGGCCGGGTCCTGCGTGTCCAGGGGGAAGGTCGGCCACGCTGCTGCGTTGGTCTGAGCCCGGCTGCGCAGCCATCTTTAAAAGGACATTGACACCTGTCCTGGTTCTTTCTCTGTTGCTTATGACAGAATGCCTGAAACTGGGTAATTTATGAAGGAAAGGAATTTCTTTGTGTTCTGGAGGCTGAGTTGCCCAAGGTCGAGGGGCTACATCTGGTAAGCGCCTTCTTGCGGGTGGGGACTCTCTGCAGAGGCCATTCCCGAAGACAGAGCCCTCAGGACCCTGTCATCTCTTTTTTTTTTTTTTTTTTTTTTTTTTTTTTTTTGAGACAGAGTCTCACTTTGTTGCCCAGGCTAGAGAGAGTGCCATGGCTTCAGCCTAGCTCACAGCAACCTCAAACTCCTGGGCTCAAGCAATCCTGCTGCCTCAGCCTCCCAAGCAACTGGGACTACAGGCATGTGCCACCATGCCCGGCGAATTTTTTCTATATATATTAGTTGGCCAATTAATTTCTTTCTATTTATAGTAGAGATGGGGTCTGGCTCTTGCTCAGGCTGGTCTCGAACTCCTGAGCTCAAACGATCCGCCCACCTCGGCCTCCCAGAGAGCTAGGATTACAGGCGTGAGCCACCACGCCCGGCCTCGGACCCTGTCATCTCTTAAAGGCCCCAACTCTCAACACGGCCACATTGGGGATGAAATTTCAACGTGAGTTTTGGAGGGGACATATCGTAGCAGCACCCCAAGGCCACTTAGGAGCTAATGAGCAGAATGGGGAGGGGTGACAGCTGCTTAATTCAGCTCAGTGACACTTACGGAGTGTGGACACCACACAAAGGATGTCTGAATAAGATACGCCCAGCCTCAGAGAGCTTATCCTGTGAAAACACATGTGGCAACCAGGCTTTCCCTTAGACTTGGGGCAGCCGAGATAGCTAACTGCCTTCCGAGTACTTCTTATCTTGTCTAGTAACCCCATGGCTTCTAAATCGGTCACCAATTAGAAACTTCAGTGCCATCTTTGGCTCTTTCCTTTAATCTTCATCTGCAATCAATCACCAAGTACGGTCAGTTCTGCCTCCCAAACTTCTCTCGAGTGAGTTCTTCGCCCTTGCCCCTGACTGACACGGCCCTATTCCAGGCCATCATTGTCTGTCCCTTGGGCATGGACCCTCCAATGGAGTCCTGAATGGACCTCCCAGCCTCCAGTGTCTCCCCTCATCCGCCACTCAGCCCTTTACATTAGTGCCAGAAGAATCTTGCTAGTGTGCAAATCTGACCATGTTGTGCCCTGTTCAGAATTCTTTACTGGCTCCTTGTCACTTTCAGACCAAGCACTAACCTCCTTTATTTGGCACATGGGACCTTTGATGATCTGGCCCCAACATGACTCCCAGC
Organism: Mirza zaza; assembly: GCA_008750895.1. Lineage (NCBI taxonomy): Eukaryota > Metazoa > Chordata > Mammalia > Primates > Cheirogaleidae > Mirza > Mirza zaza. Next base: position 35,630 of record VSMD01003545.1, read on the forward strand.
CATGCTGTAAGTGGTCTCTGCCCCGTTTTATGCTCTAGCAATCTTGCGTGACTTCCATGTTCCTAGTTATGCCACATTGCTTCACTCTTGGGGCTTTTGTCCAGACTCTTCTCCAGGGCCAGGACTCAGGTGAGGCAAGTAGGACCCAAGATTTAAGGAAGCCCTCACTCTTGGGACTGTGCAAGTGCCAGCCCTGCTCCTACATAACCCCAAGAACAAGGGCTCCCTTAAACGTTGCACCCCGGGTACCTGCTTCCCTCACCAGGTCCCGGCCCACTCTCCTCGCTTTGGTGTGTCGCCCTCTTTCTCCCCCCTGACAGTCCCGGTCACTCTTCGGCTCTTGCTCAAGGGCTGCCCCCTCTGAGAGCCCACTCGGACTGCCCCGGGCACACAGACACGCTTTCCTCGGCCACTCAGAGCGTCCCTCACTCCCCTACCAAGCAGGGCTGCCAACGGGGAGCGGGACAGCACAGAGCGCTGTTTGTAGGGACATAATCCTGCCCAAGTTCATTATTTACTGGACCTGATTCTGTTTCCATCGTGTGGGCTTAGTCAGCTGCAGTTAAGCCTTTGTTTTTATGAAGTCCTTAAAGAACCCTTGAGACGTTTTTGTGAAAGAGGGACATCTGCCTCGGGTGAACCCCAACACACAATTGAATTAGAGCCCAGAGGGGGCAGCCCTGGCTGCTCCTGCCTCTGCGTCCTGAGCAAGGAAAGGGAACAGTTACAGAATGTTTCCCGTGGGCCACGAGCTATTCTCAGTGCTTCCCACAGATGAACTCATTTATTCCTCCCCATGCTCCGTGAGGGATGTGCTGCTCATTTATTCCTCCCCGTGCTCCGTGAGGGATGTGCTGTTATTATCATCTTCATGTTGTGGATGGGAAAACTAAGATGCAGAGAGGTTAAGTAACTGGCCCAGCGTCACACAGCTAGTAAGTAGCAGAGCTGAGATTTGAACTCAGGCGGGCTGCCTCTAGGGTCCCTGCTCTTCACTCCCTATTGTCTTTCATTTTGCATTTGCAGAGCAGCAAATTGGCTGGAATCCAACCTGACTGTAAGATAGGGACGTGGAAAGCCCCATTTTATGCACTTCTATGGGTTAAGGATTCCAAGGGCCCTGTGAAGAGGCAGATGGCATTTACAGGACTCCATTATCCCCAGGGTTCCAATCAATTGATCAGATTAGCCACTAAGTCAGCAGGGATCCAAGACTCCAAATAAGGTCAGATAAATGTGAAGATCTGGCCGGGACAGAGTAGAGGGTTTCTTTGGCCAATTGAATTTAGATATCTCTGAGTAGCCAAGGCTGGTGCACGGGGCGCTGGGTTCTTGTAGTGAATGCATGAAATGATTCTAAGTCCTTTTGTATCTGGCTGAGTAGGCATTCAAAGAATAGTTGCCAATTGGATTTGAAGTTATGTCTTCATAAACCCAGCCAATATTTTTGTCTTTCTATTGCACTGTGACCTGCCCAACAGCCTGGGAAAGGCCTGGGAAACCCAATTCTGATTCCCAGCTTGACAGACTGCTGAAGAGCTCCGGCAACTGAAAGTAACAAAAGAATATTGTGTTTCAAACAGTATTTATAATCCCAGGACATCATGTTTGTAATCCAGATATTTTCCTTGACTTAATTCTTAGCAAGTTTACCCATTTGACTTTGATCATCTCTTAGCTATGATGATCAACTGTGGGTCAGACTGGAAATTGTATAAAACATGGTCAAAAGGCTATAGCTCCAGTTCGAGGTCACCAAGGCTCGGTGCTCAGTACTCAGCCATGCGGGTGGTTCCTGCTCTCAGCCCTCTGGGCTCCAGACCAGAGCCACAGGCTCGGACCCACACAACCCTTCTTCTGCCCCCTCCCCAGGGCCCACCCTGCTGGGTTTGGCCCCTTGCCTGCCCTGTGCCTTGTAACCCATTATTACAGTCCCTCGTCCTAGCCCTGGTTCTTCACCTGTATCAATGGCCCACCGCTGTGTAACAAATCACCCCCAAACCTAAGTGACTTAAAACCACAAACATTTATCATATCACAGTTTCTAGGGGTCAGGAATCTGGGGGCAGATTAGCCGGGTGGTTTTGGCTCAGGGTCTTCCAGAAAGTTACAGTCAAGCTGGAGAACTGCTTCCACGCCCACTCACGTGGCTGTGGGCAGGCTCTGCCACGTGGGCCTCTCCAAAGGGCTGCTCAGCTGGCAGCTGACCTCCCCGAGGCAGCAATGCAGAGAGCGTAGGAGCCCAGGATGGAAGCCTCAGTTGCTAACAACCTGATCTTGGAAGTGATGCCTGTCACCTCTGCTGTATTCTGCTGGTCACCCCAACTGCCCCTGGTACAGCGGGAGAGGGAACAAGGCAGGGGTGTGCACAGCAGGGCAGGGAGCGTTTGGGGCCGTCTTGGAGGGTGAATACCTATGCCCCAGTGTGAACAAATTTCATGGAATCACGTCCTTCTTCCAAAGTTTCACCTTGGGTTTTCCAACTCGGTTTACTACGGCTCGTGACATCCGTAGGTTATTTCCTCCTTTCATGACATACTGAAACAACACAAAGTTCTCCCATTCTTCATCCCATAAAGATGGAGTTAGTGCCACTCTGTGTCAGGCACTGTCTCCGATGCCATTTGTACATCTCTGGGAGAGTAAATAGGATAAAATTTGCTTTCACTGGAAAAGGAAAATCAGGAAAACTTCAAACTGGAATGGATAAAAATTGGATTTAAAGACTTCAGAAAATGGTATGATTAATAGTAGCTAACATTTCCTAAGCACTTGCTGTGGGTCAGGCATTTTGCTGACCCATAAAACAAAATTGCAAAGCATACGCTAAACATCATGCCCTGTGATCTCCACCAACATCCTTGTTCTATCCATTATACAGATGGGGAAACTGAGGCATAGAGACTGGCCACAGGGGCCTCAGGCTCCTCTGTCCTGACCCAGCAAGACCAAAGAGGGTGAAGAAACTGGACTTGCTTCCTAGAGCTCCTCTAACAAACAACCACAACAGAAACTTATTCTCTCCCAATTCTAGGGGGCAGAAGTCTGAAATAAAGGTGCCGGCAGGGACATGCTCCCTCTGAGGACGCTAAGGGAGGATCCCTCCTCACTTCCTTCTAGCCTCTGGACGTTGCTGGCTTGCAGACACATCGCTCCACTCTGCCTCCATCGTCACTCGGTGCTCTCCCGTCTGACTGCACCTTCATGCCGTCTTCCCTCCTTGCGTCTCTGTGTCCGACTTTCCCTCTTTGCGTAAGGACACCAGTCCTCGGATTAGCAACCACCTAATCCATCTGGTCCACGCTCATCTTCACTTGATTACATCTGCAAAGACCCTGTTTCCACATAAGGTCCCATTCTGAGGTTCTGGTGGGCATGGATTTGGGGAGGACACCACGCAACCCAGGACGAAGACCCTGAGACCTGGCAGCCGCCCCTGGAAAAGACCCAAAGGGAATAACCTGCATGTGTGTGTCAGTGAAAAGGGATCCCCCTCACCACCCCAGGGACACAGAGCACGTGAGACGGAAAGAAACCGACCCTAAGAAAAGAAGATACTAATTCAAAAACCATTTTTTCCCCCTGGCTCACTCTGAATGTTGTGCTTTGTTTTTCTGTTTTGTTTTGCTGTTTATTGTTATTATACAAATCTGTGTTTTAGTCCTTTCAGTCGGCACACCCTTTTTATGGGAAGAAAAGGAGGTGAAACTCCTTGGCTGACAGCAGACTGCAGGAGCACCTCCCTGCTCAGAGTCCTCAGCAACTTCCTAGAGGAGCGTGAGCGAGTACGACAAGGAGAGGCGCGGACGTGAGACAAGAGTTCCTTTCATCTCTGAAAGCCCAAGTTAAATTCCCCACGTGTAATAGGCCCCGTGATGCTGGGCTCCACCCCTGCTTCTGACAGCCACTGGCCAGCCCAAGGAGTGGCTTCCAGAAGGGCAAGAGATAAACATTTTTTCACTTACTAACCCAGAAGGGCTCTAGCACCCATGAGAATATTTAAAACCATTCTAGAGCTATTTATGTTTTCAGCCATAGCCCTTTCTTGGATAACAACATCTGTAAATTTACTGCCCAGTGCAGAACAATGAATTTGTCCCGAGCAATACGGCTCACAATCTGCAGGGGTGTCCCCTGGTTGCTGTATTTCAGGGCACAGCAAACATTCGGTGCTTTCTGCAGTCTGGCTTCCTTTGGTGTTCTGGACGTCAGACATGCCTTCCCAAGTCCTGCTTTTCCAGGCTGGAGTTGAAATCTTAGGACCCTTCTCCATCTCATCCCCTGAATCAATTATTTGCTCTTCCTAAACTGTGCTCTGGCTGCATCATCAGCCAGGCCCTAACCCCTGTTTGTCTAGAAATTCCTAGACTTGTCCCCAGCTCAGTCCAGGTCCAACCTGAGCCTCTACACTAAGCTCCGGACTTGGCTTCAGCACTCTCGGTGCTGGGTCAGCACTCCACAGCCAAGCCCCGCTGTGACCTGCCATGTCAGTGCCTTGGCTGGCGAATTCTCCATCAGTGTTTTCATTTACAATAAAAATCCAAATGTTAGCCAAGGGTGGTAGCTCGTGCCTGTGATGTCAGCTACTTGAGAGGCTGCGGCAGGATTGCTTGAGTCCAGGAGTCCACAGCTGCAATGAGCCATGATCATGCCACTGCACTCCAGCTGGGGCAACAGAGAAAGACCCTGTCTCTTGGGGAAAAAAATCCAAATGTCCATCAGCTTTACATTCTTTGTTCATTTGTTTGTTTTTATTTTTTGTTATGGTTTTACTTTATCTTGTTGTTCATGGCCCCCTTGTGCTTTGCCAAAGATCAGAATCCAGATGCGTGGTCTTCAAGCATGTGGTAGATTGAATCATTGCTCCTGATTCTTCATGCCAGACCTGTACCAAAATTCTACATCAGTGCCCTTTGCCACGTGACTTTGCAGTGCCTGCCACTGCAGTGCATGGAGTCTTCTTCCCCACCCCATTAGCGTTAGGCTTGGGCATGGGGCTTATTTAGCCAATGGATCATGGGCAGAAATGGCCTTAAGCCATTTGCAGGTACAGCCCTCAAGAGACATTGCTGTTTCTTCTTGCATTTCTTATATTCCCATGATCTGTCAGGAGTAGTGCTTCCCCCAACTTCCCCTTCAGCCTTGGCCCCATTACAAACATGTGGAGCAGATCTGAACTCTGCCCTCAGCCTGAACCTGCAGACCACCATGAGAAAAATATACATCATTGTTTGCCAATGAATCCGGGGTGGTTTGTTACACAGCCTTATTGCAGCAAGATCTGACTAATACAGGCCAATTCATTTGACTTCTCCAGACCTTTATATCTGCATCTGTAAAATGGGGCCGTTGGATTACAATCCATGATACTCAATCTTTTTTCTACACCTACACAACTGAAGGCCATGGCATATACAAAACATTAACAGAGTCAGACATTGCAAAGCACCAAGTAAGAGAGGAATTGGAAGCCGTTCATTCGGTTTAGGACCCAGAGGCTTGCTGGGAGCCTTGGGGAGAGTTGTGTCGGTGGAGAATGGGGCAGAAGCCCATGGCAGGGCTGAGGGCAAATGGGAGATGAGAAAGTGGGGTTCTCTTTCAAGCCACTTGGCTGGGAAGGGAAGGATGGGGGAGTGGTGGCTGGGGCAGAATGTAAAGTCAAAGGAGAGAAGGTTGGTGACTTAATTGGTTCATTGGTTGGCTGGTTGGTTGACTGTCTTACTTGCTTGTTTTATAATGGGAGAGAATCGAAACTGCAAGAAACGTTTGCAGTGAGCTCACTAAAGATGATGAGGGTAAGGGCTTGGATGAGAGTGAGCAGGAAACAGAATATCTGGTCTGTGAGATGGAGTAGAGCAAGGGTTAGCAGGATTTATTTACTGAATCGCTATGCATCATTTACACTTCAAGTTCTCAAGCCCAAGGGCAAGGCAAGTGTCAAGCACCTAAACGAAGACCAAGTGAAAAACAGGATTGTGCTCTTACTGTTCAAATCGGGGGGATGAACGTAAATTCTGTCATAGGAAAATTTGAAAAATTTCTGGAAAGCAAATTGAGTTTAAAGCCTGATTTATAGAGCACTTTTCAAGAAATAGATTTTCTTTAATTTTTAAACACCTACAACTAAGAGGTAAACAGTTGCCATCAATAGCCTAATAGCAATGTATGCTGGTGCAAGGTTTTCTGTTCACAAAGCGCTCACCCTCTCTTTCAAGGAGACAGGGAAAGGAGGGCCATCGCCACTTTACCAAAAAGTGGCTCGGAGAGCAGGCGACGCCTCTGACCTTTAGGAAAGAAAAACCCACAGTCCTTTCAACTGTCTTCCTTCCCCGTCACGTCTAAACCTGCCGCATTCTGGAGTCTGTCCCCACCACGCCATTGGTGACCATCTCCGGCATCCCCTAAGTCTCCTTAGTGGCTAAATCCAAGAGGCATTTTTAAAACCTCACATCTGACCGGTTCAGGGTCAAAAGCTGCCTAGTGGGATAAGCCCAGGATCATTCCCAACGAGACCCTCGTTTGAAGAACGTCTCTCCTCACTTTTTACTCCCCAGCAGTCCAGGGGGTCTTGGGAGCAATCGCATGAAGTTTAATAAGGAAATAAACAAACACCGAGACCTCTCCGCCCAGCACCTGCACAATTACTGTTGAGTCTAAGCCTGCAGGTGTCGACGACACTGACAGCTGACGTCTGTTGAACACTGACGGCACCCTGTCCTTTCTCAGTCATCCTCCCGACACGCTGCGAGGCAGGTGCTATTGTCACCCCTCTTTTACCTGCCAGGAAACTGAGGCATGGACACCTGACATAGCTTGCATAAGGTCACAAGGCCAGCCAGAATTCGAACCCAGATCCGATTCCACGGCCCAAGCTCGGGGCCGTTACAGAAAGCACGGCAAGGTGGCCAGGAGCGGAGTGTTCTTAGTGGGTTTCTAAGGGCAGCGCTGATGAAACGGTGAGCTGCCTGACGTGCTGGAGAGTGGCTTATTTCCCTACATGGGTTGAGCTGTCACCTTTGCACTCTAATTTTGTGCAGCAATACTTTCCCTCATAAATAGCGCAGAGATGAACTTCAACCCGCAGCCCAGTCTAGCCTGAAGTATAGAGACAACATCTTTAATTAAGATCCCAAGATCAATTCAATGAAATTTTGTCACATAACAAGTGGGGGTGGTAGCTGGTTGCAGCCAGGAAGGGATGGAAATTCTCCGTGATGATGCTCTTAGCAGCAAAGAACAACTGACATGTCCTGGGTGTCTATACATGCCAAGCGCACGCCACACAGAATCCTATAGACAATCTCTTTTAATTCAATTTGGTTCGACAACTAATGGAGTGCCCATCACCCGATGGAAGAGTACTGAGTGCCCCAGGCACGAGGCTAGGATTCAGGCTGCAGCTGAGTCAGAGCCAGCCCTGCTCTTGGGGAGCCAGGTAAGTGGCAAGAGGGGGAGAAGGTGCCAGGTGCAATGGGGCAAGGTCCCAGGTCATGCAGAAGAGTCTCCCAGAGAAGTTCTCACCTGAATGGGGGGAGGAAATGGGTGGTGGAGAGCCTGGCGGGTTGGGGGAGCTGAACCTGCAGAGGGGACAGACCAGGTCCAGGAGTACCTCAGGAGCCAGGACAGGAAGACTCCTTCCGGGGGGAGCAGCAGGGAGGGGATTTGTCCATTGGAGCAGCGAGCATCTGGTGGGTCACTCCAGCTGCAGTTGCAGGACGAATTTGAAGAGCACGAGACAGGAGGCAGTGAGACCAGTGGGGAGGCTATTTGCAGCCCAGGTGCTTAGAAGTCCTCAACTGCAGCAGGAGCAGCGCAGAGAGAGAAGGGGAGGGACAATTCAAGGAACACCCGAGAGACAAGCCCCGCCAGACTGTTGGAGATTGGTTGACTGTCCAGGCGTGAGGTGGGAAAGAGATTCCCAGAGAGCTGGCCCACGTGGCTAGGTGGAAAGCAAGCTGTATGTGAGCTGCCCAAGGTCACCCAGGGGAATAGCGTGTCTGCCCCTAACTGTAAGTTCTCTCCTGAGAACTTCCCAATGACCTCCTCGGCAACCCCTGCATCCTCACAAGATGCTGCTGCCAATTTTGGTTGCTCTTTGTGTACAGAGAGAGTTAAAAACCCCTAGATGTACGACCGATTACACTCCCTTCTCAATGCTTTGCACCGGGGGTCCCCAGGTGCCTATTGATTTGTGCAGGTAGGGAGAGAGTCCATGAGATATTTTCAACATTTTGAAGAGCCTAATGTAAATTGTGTGTTTATTGACAATAAGGTGGTGGTGCAGGTTAACTAAAATGTCAAGTTTCTTTGCTTTGGAGTAGAATTATAGCTTGGTACACTAATGCTTATCTCATTGATCAGCCTATCTTATTGGCAGAGTTTCCCAATCAGCCTGTCTTTGAATAATTGAAACAGGAAAATCAATCAATCATCACTTAAATATACATTGTTGTTGGGACAAGAGAACATGGGGCCTCTGGGGAAAATAACATAAACAGTAGGTGTTGGGGAAGGGTTTAGATACCATTGCTTTAAACTGTGGGGATTTGTGCTCGATGGAACAGTGCAGGAGGAAGTGTCTGTTCTCTGATGCACTCTGCAGGGGTTGGACACCTCCTACTCCCCCACACTGGTGTCAGGACACCCCCTCATCCCCCAAGTGCTCTGTGCATCCCCAATACTCCACATCTTCTAAAGGGCTGGGTCCTGCATTCCATCCATCCCCTTCTTCTGCAGTCTTGCTTCCGATTTCTAGCGTGTGACAATTACTTGATCTGTCTGAATTCATGGGATTGTTATCCACAGCACATCAATGAGGAGGAACCAGAACATAGCCTAGAAAATCTTCCACATTTAATGGGTGCATGAACTAAGAAGTAATTTATTTACTCTTGCAATAAGCCACGTGCAAGACATTCTGCCAGGTGCCAAGAAAACGGTACCACTAGTGAGCAAGTCGGAAGGAGACTGATCCTACCCTCCCCTGCGCACAAACACACACACACACATCATAACAGTGATCATTTAGAAACAGAGCTGCTATCTCAATTACCAAGGCACACTCATGACCATTAACATTTATTGAGCAGCTACTATGTACAAGGCACTCACTGGCTTAAGATTCAGGCCCTGCCCTCGGGAGCTCATAGTCAGGTCAGGAAAACAAGACACGTGCATAAGCAGCGAAATACTGTAGTAAGTGCCAAGATAGCCACAGAGACAGGAAGAGGGCCCCAGGGAGGCAGAGCTCATTGAAGGCTGGCCAGGTTGAGGGGACCTTCACGGAACAGTGACATTTGGGCAGGATTTTGCAGGATGGGTAGGATTTAGTTAAACAGAGAGGACATTCAGGCAGCAGGGACTGTGCTGCATGGCGTGGAAGGAACATGCATGTCGCGTGCAGGCAGGAGGGGGGCGCGTGGGAGGATCAGGGCACCTTTCCGATCAGAATTGGAGGCAGTTGCTGGTTTTGGTGCATGGTACTGGCCCTTCCCAGGGCATTTCTGTGCAGTGCACAGAAACTGTGTGCAGTGCATAGAAACAGGGCTTTGGGGGAAGCCACTATTTGTAAGGCCTGGCTTTCAGACCATCTCTGACACCATTTTTCTAGATAATTTCACGGGAGAAAAAAAAAAAGCTGCACTTTTACTGTGCTGAGCGATTGTCTGCTGAGGCAAAACCTAAGAAGCTCACCTTTTCGAGGACAAGTGGGAGGTTTGGGACAGCCCCACAGTGGGGCCCAGACCCAGATTCTGCGCATAGGGCTGAGGCTGAGGACAACGGAGAAAGCCCAGGGCTCCAGGCAAAGTCTCCTATCGGCTAACGCTACCTCCCTACCCCACCCACTGGGAAGCTGTGCTGCATTACCTGTTTCTGGAAAATCACGAAGAAGGTGGCTCTTAATAATTGAAACACCAAGCAACAACAGTGTTATCATATGCCCCTTGTCCCTTTCTCCCCAAAGTCCTGTCCCCATGTCCAGACGCACATTATTCCTGCAAACAGAAACAAGTCCCTATTAGGCTACTGGGTTTCCTAAAGACGGGGCACTTACCTTCAATGGCAAATGACAGCCTATTAGGTTTGTTGTTATTACGGCATTTAGGGACAGGCGTAGGGCTTATTCAGTAGCTTCATTTCTGGGAGAGCCACTTCCTCCCAGGAAAAGTGGCGCCGAGCGTGCATGCAAGCAGCTCCATCCTGCACAAACATAAATCTGATGGTTTGCTTTGTTTAGACAGTAGAGGAGAGTCTTCTTTCATTCTGCCCCAAAAAATAGAAGCTACTAGAAGCCTGAATTCCTTACTAGATAAGAGAAGATATGACGATAAGTATTAAGATGATTGCTATTGTTTTCTTTAAAAAAACAAAAACCAACTGCTATGCCCAAAGAGCATGGCCCTTGCACACAATGCCCAGGCTTCCATAACTGGCTCATACACCTCCTGAGGGAATCACAACAACTGCAAGTCTTATTGTTTTATAATCACATTTTGTTTCGGATTGCAAATAATATTACCCAGTTTAATCACCTATTTGGCAAAATTGGGGCTGTTTTTTAAAAAAATTAATCTATCCTCCACAAAGATTTGTTGCCTTGAGGGGGCTCACAAAAGGCTGCATCTAGGCACCAGGCGCCATTCCCGCAGAAAAGTGCTAAGAATGTGTTTTCTGATAGCGGCGTATCTGCAATAAGGGTGCAGCCTATCAGGAAAATGCCTTTGAAGGTCATAAAATTCATTTGGCTGTATAAGTTCTGGTGTGTATGCTGAAATAATCAGTCACGTTACTTTACAGTCACACCTCGTACTCTCGTTCTGGAAAATCAATAAAGTGAGGAGAAGGATAGGGAGATTGTGTATAACTATTTAAAAGAGAGAAAACAAAAAAATAATATTCCGTGGAAATGGTCCTCGAGGAAGCGCAGACCTAGTTTTCATAAGCAGCCTCAATTTTTATCTCCAAGCTCATCACTGAGTTATTAAATCGAAGTACCCATCATATCCTAGACAAAAATACAAAAATCAAAGAAAGGGAAATAGCGTGCGTCCTCCTCTGGATGTTCAGGGGCACTGGAAATGATCCACGGCCTCTAAAATGTATTTCTAAACTGTGTCCATTATCCACACTTTTAATGTTTTGTTCCACCAAATGTTGCAAACTCTCAATGTTGCCTTTGATGCTTCAGAAATTTTCTCCCTCCTCTCCTCTGCCAGATCAATTCTTCCCTGCATTTCAAGACCCAGCCCAGGTCTTGCTTCCCAAAGTCAAGTCTGACTGGCTGGTGAGCCAGAAAGGCCACAGAGCTAGGGCTAGAAGGGGAGAAACAAGTCATGCTCGAAGCTACAACGAGGCCCCTAGAAGCTGCTTCCTGCGAGTATTTCCAGGCTCCTAAGACACCCTCTCGTCCCTAGGAGCTGCCGCCGAGGGCGGTTGGGTGGCCCAGCAAAAGGAAGAGTGGCACGATTGGGCCACTGCACCCATCCAGCCTGGGTGACAGAGCAAGACCTTGTCTTTAAAAAAAAAAAAAAAAACTCCGGGTGTGGTGGTTTACACCTTTACCCCCATGTGGGAGGATCATTTGAGGCCAGGAGTAGCATGGGCAATAGTGAGACCCATCTCTGCAAAAACTAACAAAGACTAGTTGGGGGTGGTGGCATGTGCCTGTAGTCACAGCTACCCAGGAGGCTGAGGCAGGAGGATCCACTTGAGCCCAGGAGTTTGAGATTGCAGTGAGCTATGATGACACCACTGC
>VSMD01003554.1:0-10922 GCA_008750895.1 Mirza zaza
AGGAACACTCCTACACTGCTGGTGGGACTGCAAACTAGTTCAACCTCTGTGGAAAGCAATTTGGAGATACCTTAAAGCGATACAAGTAAATCTACCATTTGACCCAACAATCCCATTACTGGGCATCTACCCAAAAGATTCAATGACACTCTACAAGAAAGACACCTGCACTCGAATGTTTATAGCAGCACAATTCATAATCGCAAAGCTGTGGAAGCAGCCCAAGTGACCATCAATCCAAGAATGGATTAATAAAATGTGGTATATGTATACCATGGAGTACTATTCAGCTCTAAGAAACAATGGTGATATAGCACATCTTATATTTTCCTGGTTAGAACTGGAACCCATACTACTAAGTGAAGTATCCCAAGAATGGAAAAACAAGCACCACATATACTCACCAGCAAACTGGTATTAACTGAGCAGCACCTAAGTGGACACATAGGTACTACAATAATAGTGTATTGGGCAGGGGGATGGGGGGTGAGGGGGATGGGTAGATACATACATAATGAGTGAGAAGTGCACCGTCTGGGGGATGGTCATGCTGGAGACTCAGACTTGTGGGGGGAGGGGGGAAAGGGCATTTATTGAAACCTTAAAATCTGTATCCCTATCATATGCCGAAATAAAAAAAAAAACAGAATAAAAAAAAAAAGAGAGATGAATTGGATTTCTAAGAAGCTATTTAAATTTAGTGCCTCCAAAATATAAAGGAAAATGCCTTACTCGGTGTTTCTTAAATAAAATATGTTTTGTCATTTAAAAATAAATAAATAAATAAAACGTGGGGAAATATATTCCACCTCTTGCTGGGAAGAGCCAAAGTCACATTGGTAAAGAATATAGGCAGGAGAAGAATTTCTCCCATTTTCTATAATCTACCACAGAGGATAATCAAATTTATTATAGTACAAATGTGAGAGAGCACTCTTATTGTGAAACGTGTGACTTTACTCAGAGAGAGATCGGGTTACTGAATGGAGAGAGATACAAATATTAGGCCCCTACATCACACATAGTTATGAACATGTGCACACATTTGCATGACACTTAAATGAGATTTAAACCTTCTATAGAGTATACCTAAGCCATGTGTAGGAGGCAGCTAAATCTCTGTTTTGGTGGCTGTGGACACTCCTGTGTTCCAGGGGAAATGAGAGAAAGACATCAGATATCATCTGATGGCAATAAAAGCCAAATAACATTACAAAGTAGTGGCAAGACATCTGGCCTGGGTATCACATAGCTGAGTTCTAGTTCAAGCTGGGCCTCACAATTTGGATGATTTCCAAAAATTTGCTTCATGTCCTTAAGCTCACTTTTCTTTGTGTAATTTATAAAGGTTTTACTAAATTAAATCTAATATCCTTTTCTGTTTTGACTGGTGTTTATTACTCACTAGGACTAACAAAGAGAGACTTGTCCTTTCAGGCAACTATAAGGCTAAGAATATATGAATGAATAGGGAAATACAAATGATCAGGATACCTAGTGTCAAATATCAAGATATATGGAAGTATCTCGATATCCGTCTAAATTCTGCATGTAGGAACAAAATTCTTAAACTATATCTGTTTGCAAGCCAATCACAGTGACACTTCTTCTTCAGAAGACACCAATATTATTATTTAAAACAATAGTACACTCTTGATTTACCTGTGGCAAATAATCCCATGATAATTATAATTAGACTTCAAATATATTTCTACAGTTTATGATACAAAATCTATTAAGTGAATTTGTTTTCTAATAAAACCATACTAGTTGAGTTCTAAATATGATCCTCCTGTATTTTAATAAATTTGCAGGATATATAAACCTAGATAAGAAGTTCATTTTTCCCTCATGCCATGTGGCCCTAGAAATCAGATACTAATTTATGTTTTTTTCTTCAAAACATAAACTAGAATGACAAGCAATTTCTTAATTCAACATGAAGTGTTATATAATCCACAAAGATGAGGACAACACAACATATTGATTCCTAGAACATATACTTGCACTTACATAGCTAGCTACAGTTTGGGCAATGCCTCAAAATTTTAAAGAACTCTATAGATTGAACAGCACAGTTGTTATCAAAGTGTGGTGTTAGAACCATGACCAGCAGCATGGAACTTTACCTAGGAATTTGTTTGAAATGTTGATTATCCAAGCACACCCCAGACACACTGAATCAGAAACTCTTTGAGAAGGTAAGGGTATTTTAACAACCCTTATAGGTGATGCTGACCATGCTAAGGTTCGAGAACACTGGACTAGCCAATATTACTTAGCAAATCATCTAGGCATTAAATTTGGAAACATCTGGATAGAACAAACTCATTATGCTTCCATCCAATTATTACTCTATTCTGCTTTAAATAGACCAACAAAAGTGACCCCTGTTCTCCACATGAATGGTATTTTTGTGTGCACTATGGTTCTCTGAAAAAAATTCATATGACCAGTTCATCAGGAAGAATGTGTGCCATATGCCTGGTACATAAAAAAGGATCCCAATAGATATCTGTTGTCCTCATTTATTATAATTTCATACAAGACCCAAAGAAAATTCTTTTTAAAAATGTTGCAAGAAGGTAACTTAAATATTTCCATGAAAAAGGGGACTGTACAAAAAGTTACATTATTTTAAAATCAGAAAGAACCAGAAGGTTTAACAACCTCTTTTTAAAAGAAAGAAGTCACAGCTCACAAGGGGTCATGTGATTTTTCCAAGGTCAAATCAATTTTTAGTGTCCAAATCTGGGTGAGAATTTAGATTTCTAACTCATAGCTTATTATTCTCTTCTTTAAAATCCACCCTTCCAGATGAATTAGAGCTCTAGGGAATGTATTTTATTGTTTAAAATGATAAGAGAAAATCAAGTAGAAAAAATAAACCTTTATGTGCACAGAATAATGGCAGAGGATGCAATTAGTCCACACAATAAGGAAGAAATAAAAATAATTTAGATTCTCCAAAGACTGTTTCTTCTTCTTCTTCATTTTTTTTTACAAGAGATATCAACTTTTTCATTTTAAATCTTAAATAATACATGACACCAGGAATGTGGAGGCTTTAACTAAAAGCTTTTTTTTATTTCTTAAAAATCCTTTAAGCATAAAGATATCAAACTCCTTACCTAGGAAAACTCTTTTTTATAACATCAAACAGCGATAAATCCACAAAAGAGAAAACATAACTGTCAAAGGGGATTGTCATAGCAACTAGATGAGAACAAACTTGGCATAGAAAGCAACCTGATTATTTCTTCTTTTTAATCAAAATTACATATCATCAGGTTCTGAAGCAAAACAATTGGAAAACCAGCAAAAGAATTTCAAAGTATATCACATGCACATTAATGATTATTAACTCCCTCAGCACCTAAGGTAGATGCAATTATTAGCTAATATACGAATCATTTATTTTTCATGAAATTTCTATCCTCATTCCTTCCCTCCACTTTATACATTTAAAAATCACCAAACATTGATTACTCTTTGCCAGAAAATTTTTTCAAATTTATTTATTTTTTTTATGTTCCTATGAAAACTCAAGCAGTTCATACTGACTCTCAATATTTTTAACCTGATTTTTACAATCATTGTCCACAATTAGTGCCTTAAGGACAACCAATACTGACTTACATAGCTTTCAGAAATGTTCATGTGTACTGCGTTTCTTGTATGATATTTATGAATCTGGATTTGGGCTCCTAGTCATAGTGAACTCTTTGTAACAATACATAAAACAAATCTGTATAATATACACCCAGGTCAGGGCACTTTTCCCCCTTTTTGCAGTTTTACATGCCTAGAAGAGTGAGCTGATGAGATGTAAGGGCAAAGTAGGATGACCCCAACAAAATAAGCTGAGCAAATTTCCATGAGACCAAGACATGCCAACCATATTTCTTGGGTTGGTTGATCATTGTTGCCCTCTTCAATTTTGGTAAATTGCGAAAGATGTAGGTTGTCGTAATGGCCTCTGGGTAGATGCTTATAAACCTCTAAAATAAAATACTACTGTTGCAAAAAAGAACACTGATTGTTCCAACAAAAAATTTGATGGTGCTCCAATGCACAGAGATGTTTGTGACTTTGCAAAATAAATTGCCATGAAGACACATCTCTGATCTCTCTATTTATTTTATACTCACAAGCACTTATTTAAGCAAAATGAAGAGAAAATGTCCAGTGTACCTCAATGCTCAGTCGAAAGCTGCTGCTACCAGTGGGACATGGCTATCTAAAGGCATGAACCAGAACAAAAGACAATATTCATTATCTTGTTTCTTAGTGCCGTTGATTGAACATGAAAAGTATATGCCATGCAAGGTAAAGTAGCAGCTACACAGTGCTAATCAATCAGATGGTTGCATTAGTTACTCTTATCTTTGAGAGTCCTAATTGGAAGGGCCTGTGGTCCTTATTAGAAAGAGAAAATGAAAAAGTAAATTTAAATTAATTTTGACTGCATAAAAAATAAGAATAATTTACAGATATGCTAATGAATTGTGTATTAAGTTAGATTGCATAGAAGCAGAGTTTAAGATTCCTATAGAAATAATTTATTGAAGAGTTTAACAACTTCTTTCAATAGCTAAATAGAAGTAGTGGCAAAAATGATATAAATAAGGATACATACCTAAATAAAAATTAGTCATGATTAATATGCATAAAAAAATAAGAAGAAAAGAATAAGTGGGGCAAAGTTGGAATGCTGTAAGTTATATTCATTGTCCATGGCATTGCAAAATTATTAATTAATTAAATAAAATTATTTTGAAAATATCTAAAATTATTAATTTGTCTAAAAGTTGAGAATGAATATTTTAATCTCTAGGATAACTAGTTAAAGAAGAGTAAAAAATTTAAGATTAACATGCAACCTTACAGATTGTCTTGGTTTGGAATCACTAGAAGTAGAGCCTGAGAAGGGAATATTGTGGACATGATTTCTGAGGAAATAACTGCAAGTAAACCTCTGAGAAACGAGAAAAGTGGGATAGATCAGGGAAGAAAGCAAGCAAGCGTACAGTTTCAGGAGTACTCTAGCCTCAGCTTTATTCTACAGAGTACTCTTGAGCATAACGGTGGCAATGTCATCCCAACTTTAAGCAAGGGGATCAGGATTTTATACCCTGCCATTTCAGTCAGTCAGAGGTTGCTACTTCCTGGGGGTTAGCTAAGGACCCAGGTATTTTCAGACATACAGACTCCCCCATTTGCAGAGGTTACTCACTTCTTAGAAGTGTACAGGTTTAAACTGTGAGAAAGCCATACTCACAGCAGATGGAAGTCTGATACACCTGCCCAGAAAAGAATAACTAGGTAGGGCAGCCAGAGCATCTAATACAAAGGGGAAAATGAAATAATAAAAACATTTAATTAATCTGAAAAAGGTAGAAAATATGGAGAAAAGTATATAGATTAGGTGGGACAAATAAGAAACAAAAAATAAGATATAAACCCAAATTATTAGTAATTACATTAAATATAAACACGAATTTTTCCAATAATTACAAAGAATAATACAAAAAATATTGGATTGAATTAAAATATATAAAAGCTGCTTTTAAGAGACATAGTTTAATTATAAGAGTGAAAAAAGTTAAAAGAATAGATTATAAAATCTTAAGCAAATACTTACCAATCGAAAGATGAGGTAAGCTGTACTAACATCAGAAAAAGTAGACTTTAAAGAAGAAAATTATGAGGAAAAAATCGTTATAATATAACAATAAGCGATTTGAACAAGCAGAAATATATAAAAATGTAATGACATAGCCTTGAAATATATATATAAAAAGGTGGCAGAACCAAAATCAAAAATAGGCAAATCCATAATGTTCCCATAATTGTAGCAGAAAATTTAAGCATGTACCACTCAAAACTATTAGAACATGCAGAAAAAATATTAATAAGGATATAGACCTGACAATCAGAATCAACTAACCTGTCTTGAATGACATATGTAGAATACTATACCTAAGTCACAAAATAATTCAACTCCTTCACAAATTCACAACATTTACCAAAATTGACCATATATTTTTGGGAAAGACTATATGTTCAAGTAAAAGATAACCAGAAAATCCTAAAATTTTACACATGAAATGATTCACTTCTAAATAATCTTGATTCAAATTAGAAACCAAAATAGATGTCAGAAAGTACTTTACTTTAAATTGTAATAAAAATAACACATATCAAAAATTTATGGGATAGGCTAACACTGTGATCAAAAGAAAACTTTTTAGCCTTAAATGCATAGGAAAGACAAATGAAAAAAAATCAATGTTTTAAGTGTACATTGTAAGCCATTATCAAAAGAACAGCAAATTAAACCTAAAGAAAGTAAAGACAGAACATAATAAACAAACATTAAACCAGCTATTAATTAAATATAAAAATGTACAATAGATAATAAAAAGAATACAGAGATTAGTTATTTGAAAAGATAAATTATATTTAATAGTAAGACTGATCAAGGAAATAAGCACACACGTATAGACAGAGAAAGGGCGAAGGGGGAACAAATTGGTAACATCAGAGGTAAAAAGAGCCATAACAAAATAAATTATATAATTTAAAATAAGACATTTGAAATGTGTTCGTCAATTAATTTTCAAAGTTAGATAAAGTCAACACTTTTTAAAAAAATCTATAAATACAAATGTGAAAAGAAATAGAGAATTTGAATATTATGATATCTATTTTAAAAATTGAGTTTAGTTAAAAACCAACCATTTCACAAAGAGATTCTCAGAACCAGATGAATTTACTTGTGAATTCTACTAGGCATTTCAGGAAAAAGTAACACAAATCGGAAAGATAGGAACACTAATACATTGCTGGTGGCACTGCAAACTAGTACAAGCTCTGTGGAAAGTAATATGGAGACACCTCAAAGAACTACAAGTAGAACTGCCATTTGACAAATCTTGTGTAATTCTTAAATACTCTTTTTTAATGAGACCTTCATCTCAAAAGCTAAAAACAGCATCATTGTGGTATTATTCACAATAACTGACATATAGAAACAACCTAAGTGTCAGTTGACAGATGAATGAATAAAAAGAATGTGGTATATATGCACAATGGAAAACTATACATCCTTAAGAAAAGAAGGACATCCAGGCTGGGTGCGGCACTTCACATATGTCATCCCAGCATTTTGGGAGGCCAAGGCAAGAGGATCATTTTAGACTAGGAGTTCAACACCAGCCTGGCCAACATAGTGAGACCCCATTTCTAAAAAAAAAAAAAAGCACAATTAACTGGGCATGGTGGTGCACACCTATATTCCTAGCTTCTTGGGAGGCTGAGGTGGGAAGATGGCTTGGGCCCAGAAGTTTGAGGTTGCAGTGTGCTATAAATACTGCTACTGTACTACAGCCTGAGCAACAGAGCAAAACTCTGTCTCTAAAAAAATAAAAATAAAAAAATAAGAAAGGACATCCTACCATTTGCAGCAACATGGATGAAATGAACCTGGAGGACATTATACTATAAAAAACAAATCAGACACAGAAAAACAAATACTGCATACTCACTCATGTGGAATCTACAAAAAGATTGAACTCATAGAAACAGAGTAGAAGGGTAGTTAACAGGGGTTTAGGGGTGGGGGAAATGGGGAGATGTTGGCTAAAGGATATAAACTTGCAGGTATAAGACAAATAAGTTCTGGAGTCATAATATACAACAGGGTGATTATAGTTAATAATGTATACTTGAAATTTACTAAGTTAATTAAGGTCTTAATTAAGTATTCTTACCATACACACACAAAAGAAAGGTAACTATGTGAGGTGATGGATATGTTAATAAGTTTGATTGCAATAGCCATTTTACAATGTATACATGTATCAAGACATCACACTGTACACTTTGAATATATTCAATTTCTATTTGCCAATTTTACCTCAATAAAGCTGGAAGAAAAAAATACTTAATGACCATAAACCACTACCTATAGCACATGAATCCACCTCTGAATCCTGCCACCTGCTCAGTACCAAGAAACTTCTTCAAAAAGCACACAAAACTAGTATTTTCTCCCCACCCAAATAACTACTGATTTTAAAAAAAATGTATTTACAGAACTACTCCCAATACCAAAATCTGTATTATTCAAGGTCCTTTAGAGAAACAGAAACAACAAAATATTTTTGTATTTATTTAATTTATTCTAAAGAATCGGGTCATGCAGTTATGGAAGCTGTCAAGTTCCAAGCTCTGCAGGGTTAGTAAGTAAGCTGAAAACACAGGAGAGCCTATGGTTTAGTTCTAGTTTGAGTCTAAAGGCCTGAGAAGAAGGAAAGCAAATGGTGCAGTTCCAGGGTGAAAGTTGGCCACCTCAAGACCCAGGAAGAGCTGATGTTTCAGTTTCAGTGCAAAGGTAAAACAAAAACAAAAACAAAAACTGAGGTAACAGTTCAAAGTCTGACAGACAAAAAGAATTTTCTCCTATTTGGGTTAGTCTTTTTGTTCTGTTTAATTCTTCAATGATTGGATGAGGCCTACCAAATTATGGAAAGCAATCTTCTTTACTCAGTTTATTCATTTAAATGTTAATGTCATCCAAAAACATCTTCATAGAAACAGCCAGAATAATGTCTCACTAAATATATTGGCATCCTGTGACCCAGCCAAATTGACATATGGCATTAACCATCACAGAAGTATTTAAGGTTTTGGACCCTATTCATAAGGCTGTGAATAGTAGAGTCAGGGTGTGAAACTAAGTGCTCTGATTCATGGGTTTTTGTTTACAAACACTAGTAAATATTAATATATGTACTTCAGGGAAAGAATGAAATAACCCTGGAATGTGCCTCTGATACAAATCACTGCCACTGTGGGTTTCCCATTTGGCTTAAATTTTCCAACATTGTCATAACTACCAAAAAGATTTCTTAAAAAATTTTTTTTTAATTTTTGAGTGAGTAGTTTATTTTATTTATAAGTTGTGAGGATGAAGTCAAAGTTGCTTCTAAAATCTTCATAACTTCAATGATTAGGATGGTGATAATATCAATCAAAGAATAATTCAAGAGGTTTGATGGAGCAATATAATTTGGGGCCCTAGTAAAACATGCATATGGAAATATCCAACAGTGGCCAATCTGGAGTTTGACTGAAAAATTAGAAGGAGACATATAAACATGTGGTTATAGGGTCTATTCTTTTTTCATTATTTTTAAAATATATATATAACAGTTTGGCCAGGTACAGTGGCTCATGTCTGTAATCCTAGCACTTTGGGAGGCTGAGGTGGGAGGATCTCTTGAGGCCAGGAGTTCAAGACTGGCTTGAGCAACATAGTGAGACTTTGTCTCTACAAAAAATAAGAAAAATTGAATAGGCATGGTGACATGATGGCATGCACCTGTAGTCCCAGCTACTCAAAGGACTGAGACAGGAAGATTGTTTCATTTGAGCCCAGGAGTTTGATGCTGCAGTGAGCATAATTCATAATTCATAAATCCTGCCACCACACTCCAGCCTGGGCAACAGAGCAAGATTCTGTCTCTCTGTTTCTCTCTCTCTCTGTCTGTCTCTGTCTCTGTCTATCTCCATCTGTCTGTCTGCCTCTCTCTCTCTCTGTCTGTCTGTCTGTCTCTCTCTCTATATATATATATACACACACATACATACACATATACAGACATACATACACACACATATATATACACACATATATAAACAGTTTTATTAAGATATAATTCAGATATCATACCTTTCACCCATTTGAAGTGTAAAAGTCAATAGTTTTCAGTATATTCACAGAATTGTGCCACTATCTCCACAGTCAATTTTAGAATATTTTCACTACCTGAAAAAGAAACCCTGTGTCCATAAGCATTTACTTCCCTCCCATCTCTGCCCAACCCCTCAGGCACAGGGAATCACCAATCCATGCTCTGTCTCTATAGATTAGCCTATTGTGGAGAGAAGATATCATGAGGAGACATCCATAGAGAAAGAAGGGCTGTTGAGGAGAGCTGCCAGGGAAGGCAGGGCAGATTAATTTGTTTCTCATGGAAAATCTAAAGAACAGGAGATGCACTCACTAACTGTTTGGAGATGGAACCAGAAATGTGTAATTAGATTGGGATTATCCTGTTTCCCCAAAGTTTATTACAACAAGGGATGTGTAAATGTTTTCTGTGTACCAAATGTTTTCCATGAATGAGAAGGCCTGACTGAGGATATCCTGAGTCTTCTCTAACGGACCACCTACAGGGCAGATGAACTGATGGCTACAGGACCTGGAAGGAACCCCTGGGACTATGGAGATAGTTGCAAGTAAACTGTATATCTCCATTCTAGTTAGAGGAACTAGTTAGTAGAGGCCAGCAAGAAACCTTTAAGGAATCCTTAGAAGTACACTGTCAAGAAAGTAGACAAATTTGAATATAATCCTGTCTCCTGACCAACCTACCTATTCTTTTAACAGAGAAAACAACCAGGGTTTTCCCACTCAGTTAAACCCAGAAGAGCCTGCTAGGTGGGACAGAGAGTAGGAGTAGCTGTACAATCTTGGTACATCCAGGGAAAAGACCCTCCTGGTATAGTAAGAATGGGCATAGGACATGTTTATATAAGAGCAGCACGATTCTTATGCTTTCACTCCAAGCTGTACAGATCCAAAAGGAATTTTTACTTGCTGAAAGAGCAGTTTGAGTATATTCAAGGCCCTCTACAATAATTTTCAAAGATACAATGTCATTCTCCCTAAATTTGAACACACCTCACAGCATGCTTTTGATGGTTTCATTTCACTTATCTGTAAAAATGGTGATAAACACATTCCTCAGATAATGATGGAAAGCCTTAACAGAGCCATATATGTAAATGGTTTTGCTATTTATAAGTAAAAGTTATGTTTTTGCTGTTATTATCATCTCTCTAGTACTATA
>VSMD01003560.1:0-19428 GCA_008750895.1 Mirza zaza
CTTTGAAATGTAATTCATGTAATATAAACTTTGCCCGTTTAAAGTGTACATTTCAGTGATTTTTAGTTATATTCACAGGGTTTTTTTTTTTTTTCTTTGAGACAGAGTCTCACTTTATTGCCCAGGCTAGAGTGAGTGCCGTGGCGTCAGCCTAGCTCACAGCAACCTCAAACTCCTGGGCTCAAGCAATCCTGCTGCCTCAGCCTCCCAAGTAGCTGGGACTACAGGCATGTGCCACCATGCCCGGCTAATTTTTTCTATATATATTAGTTGGCCAATTAATTTCTTTCTATTTATAGTAGAGATGGGGTCTCGCTCTTGCTCAGGCTGGTCTCGAACTCCTGAGCTCAAATGATCCGCCCACCTCGGCCTCCCAGAGAGCTAGGATTACAGGCTTGAGCCACCGTGCCCGGCCATATTCACAGGGTTTTATAACCATTACCATTATCTAACTCCAGAACAGATTTTCACTTACAGAGAACACTATGTTTGTTAGCAGCCTCCACTTCTCCCTGCCCGGCCCCAACATTCACTGGTGTGCTCCTGTTTCTGCGTGTTTCTCCATCTTACTTAAGTGGAGTCCTGTAATATGTCATTTTTGTGACTGGCAAATTCCCTTGATGTCACGTTTTCTAGGCTCATCCATGTTGAAGTGTGTGTTAGTGCTACATTCCTTCTTTTTTTTTTTTTTTTGAGACAGAATCTTACTCTGTTGCTTGGGCTAGAGTGCCATGGCGTCAGCCTACCTCATAGGAACCTCAAACTCCTAGGCTCAGGTGATCCTCCTGCCTTGGCCTCCCAAGTAGCTGGAACTACAGGCATGCGCCACCATGCCGGCTAATTTTTTTCTATATATTTTTAGTTGGCCAATTAATTTCTTTCTATTTATAGTAGAGAGGGGTCTCACTCTTTCTCAGGCTGGTTTCGAACTCCTGACCTTGAGCGATCCTCCCACCTCAGCCTCCCAGAGTGCTAGGATTACAGGCGTGAGCCAACACGGCCTACATTCCTTCTTTGTGTGGTTGAATACTCCACTGTGTGAATGTACCATTTGTTTATCTGTTGATCAGTTGGTGGGCACTTGGGTTGTTTCCACTTTGGGGCTATTATGATTAAGGCTGCTGTGACCATTTGTTTATAAATGTTGTGTGAACATATGTTTGTGATTCTCTTGGTTGCATACCTGGGAGTGTATGGTAATTCAGCATTTTAAGTCCTTGAGGAATTACCATACTATTTTCCACAGAGCCTGCACCATTTTACATCCTACTAGGAATATATGAGGGTTCTAAGTTCTCTGAACATGGTGCTTTTCTTTCTTTTCTTTTTTTTTTTTTTTTTTAAAGAGAAGGGTTTTTGGTCTGGACCTTGGCTGCCCAGTACAGTGGTGTCTTCATAGCTCACTGCACTTGAATTCCTGGCTCATGCGCTCCTCCCAAGCAGGAGGACTTTAGGTGCGTTCCACTACACCTGGCAGAACACATTATTTTTTAGTTTAAAAAATCTTTAT
This sequence comes from Mirza zaza, assembly GCA_008750895.1. Taxonomy (NCBI): domain Eukaryota; kingdom Metazoa; phylum Chordata; class Mammalia; order Primates; family Cheirogaleidae; genus Mirza; species Mirza zaza. Next base: position 1,511 of record VSMD01003560.1, read on the forward strand.
TTGGAGATGGGGTCTTGCTCTGTCACCCAGGCTGGAGTGCAGTGGCACGTCAGTAGCTCACTTTTATTTCAACCCCTTGGATTTAAGCGATCCTCCTACCTCAGCCTCCTGAGTAGCTGGTACTATAGGCACGTGCCACCACACATGGCTAATTTTTCTATTTTTTCTAGTGATGGGGTCTGGATATGTTGCTCAGGGTGGTCTCGAACTCCTGGCTCAAGTGATCCTCCCACCTCAGCCTCCCAAAGTGCTGGGATTACAGGTGTGAGCCACTGCACCCAGCCAGAACACATTTAAGCGGTTACTATTGGAACACATGCAGCCTAAAGAAAAAGAAAGTCATGAAGTTTATCTCATAAGACTGCTGAGCAAAGAAGAGAGTTGGGGCATTTTAGAAGTATTTAAATGGTGATGCATTTCTTAAAACAGCTATCTTCCGATTTACTAAGTTGAGTCATATGTCACTTAAAAATTCTTAAGGTCTCAGGCATGAGGAATTTGATTCTATAAAACATGCACTTCAAACCGTAGGGACATTTTCAGTTGCTTAAAATCTTTTCTTAGTATTTCAGAATCTTAAGTCATGTTATAATGAGCCAGTTTCAGATATGCTCTCTTCTCTTACCCAAGTACGTAGCCCCGTAGCGCTCCTAGCTCCATTTTAAAATGACAGCCTGTTCTGTCCAGGTCAGCTTCAAATACATTTGGTGTCTGTGGACCTGGATCTGTGTGATATTTCTCTGTTACATTTTTTCCTGGAAATCTTTATAGTTTAAATTTAGAATTAGATTCCTCATGTATTATTTTCTTTTATCTACAGAATTCTAGCAAATTGGTTAAAAGTCAAGTTCATGGGAGATGATGGTTTGGCAGATGCCACGGGCGGCGATGCTGGTGGGATTCAGACACTTGCGCTTTTCAACACGCTCAGCGGCACAGGGGGTCAGGCAATCTCTGTTAACGTGTGTATAAAGGTGAGTAACAATCTCTTTGTGTTTTCACTTCTGTAATTTCATTATTTTTCCTTATTCCCAGGCATCATTGGAATCCTGTAAATACTCTTTGTTCTCTGAAGTGGTTTTGACAGACCGGGAGGCTCAGAAGCGAGTGTTGTATCTGGTGTGACAGGCCAGGCTGGATGTAGCAGAGCAGGGGCCGTGGTTGTCACAGACCTTTTGAGAACTTGGTGAAAATGTGGAACCGTCCTGAACAGTATACGGGTACACTTAGGATGTTTTGTACATGATTTAGAAGGCTTGGCTTCCGTGGGCCTCAGTGGGGAATGAGACACAGAGTGTCCTCAGGAATTCCTGACGGCTGTGTCAAAACAGCTTCCTGACACGTCAGGTTTTACCAGAAGAACAAGTTTTTAATCCTAATGTAGTTTTCACAAAGCTGGATCCCAGCTAGCATGTAGGTTCCATCTGGGGCATTTCAGTTTAGCTGTTTGGTTTTACGTTCACGTTGTCCTCGGTTCTTGATTGAAGCTCTAATTTTTACTCTCTATAGGTGTTCACACAGTACAGAACTTAGCTGGCTCCCAGGGAAGATTTTGTTTAATGAGATACTGTTTCCTCATTAGATGCAAACCTGAAAAATGAGTTTTAGGTTTCAGCCACTGCATTCAGAAATAAAAGCAGACGTATTCTGTTTCATATACATGGGAGTAGCAGTGCAGGGCAGAGCTCACAGGCTTCAGCGTGGAACAGACCTGGCATCCGTGGCCTGGGCGAGGGCCTGACCTTGCCCTGGTGACGCCCCTGGAAGGACGAGTGGGGCTGCTGCCTGGAGGAAGCCCCCAGCCCGAGTCTGCCTTGCACTGCTGGCCCCGTGGCCTCTGTGGCCCAGACCCCTGCCACAGCAGGCAGCTTCACAGTGTCCCTGGTTGTCCTCGTGAGGTGTTTCAGTTTGTGTTCCCTTTGTCCTTAGAACTTTTTCAAATCATAGTTTGTTTATGGGGTTTTGTTTCTTTCATTTTTTTCAACACTATTATCGCATTTCCTAGAAGTAATACACAGGAAACCGTAAAGCACGAAACGTAAAGGAGGCACAAAGGTGACCAGAGCCACCTGTGGCCTTGTGTTCCCAGCAACAGTGACTTCTCAGCGCACATTTAACTTCTCTCCTATGGTTATGAAGTCATACTTCACCTACCGGAGTTAGTTCGTTTTTCCTCTTGCCTTTAGTGTTAAGATTTGTAACTACACTTGTATGTAGGTAAAAAGTCAGATGGCTGCACGTGTGACGTGTGATGTGTGCCAAGAGCCGGCCGCTGCCCCTCAGGGCTGGGTTTCCACAGTGTTTCCAGACCACACCTCACACTGCATCTCTCGATTAGTCCAGTCTAGCTGTTTTCCGCCACACCCCAGGAAAATAAGTGTGTTAGTTACCTGTTGCTGTGTAACAAGTTATCCCCAATATAGGCGATTAACATAACACTCACCTGTTATCTCATGGCTTCTGCGGGTCAGAGTCCAGCTGGCGCTTCACCAGTTCTTTGGCTCAGAGTTTCCCACGAGGTAGGAACCAAAGTGCTGGCGAAGCTGTGGCCACCGGCTGCCCCAGCTCCTGCCACATAGCCTCCATGGGCAGCAGTCTGTAGCGTGTCGGAGAAGGTGAACCCAGTGGGAAGTCAGAGTCTCTGTGACCTGATCTTGGAAGTGACATCCTGTCACTGTTGCTGGATTCTGTCTTCTAGAAGTGAGTCACTAGGCCCAGCCCTCAAGTTAGGGGTCACGGTGACACCAGGACCCACATAGCATGGCACACTCGGTGAAGAGCGGGCTCTGCTACATGGTGCCACTCAGCCTCTGGCTCCTGCGGTAGCTACACCATCACTCTGTGTCACCTCAGTAAGTGGGGAACTGGAGTCTTTTTCCTTTTTTTTTTTTTAGTGACAAGGTCTCACTCTGTCCCCCAGGCCAGAGTGCAGTGATGCAGTCATAGCTCATTGTAGCCTCCCAGAGCAGCTGTGCCCAGCCTGTTTTGACGGTTCCGTGCCTTTCACTTCAGAGCCTGACTGTTCTATGACCACATTTCTTTACTTTTTCTGCAAGAAATATTTGCCTTATCTTCTCAGTTACAGAGTTTTCTGTTTCCTCTTTAATTTTTACCAGATGGGCCACATATATCTCAGTAGAGTTTTCCAGACGTTCTGTTGCTTCACCCAGTCCATTCACATCCCCTGTCTCCTCGAGCCCTCCTCCTAGCAGATGCATCGTTTTGTCTTGGTTGGTGGCTGCTGTTGGGCTGTCTGTCCATGTAGCACGTGCCTTAGAGCCAGGGTTTGAGCAGGGTCCCTGCTCCTCCGCCTGCTCTGTGACTCATTGACACCTATGTAGGAGTACCCTTCCTTATTATCATCCCTGTTTTACTCAGAAGTTAAAATCAATTGCCCAAGGCCGTATAGCTACTGTGCCACCATGTGGTGGTGATGTGTTGCAACCTGAAGAGTGTGGAATGTGGCCCAACAGGCACCACCTGCCGCCTGGCCTTGCCAGAGGCGGCAGCAGCAGCAGCAGCAGCTGCAGCAGCAGCATTTTCCTCTCAGTTTAGTCCTTTTGTGATGCTGCGTGTCTTCCAGTTGCTTCTGAAGGAGGGATGCCTGGGAGTGGAATTTTCTGAGCCCTTTTCTTTCTGCAAATGCATTTATTTTATTCTCACATTTGCTTTATAGTTTAGGCAGCTTCGTAAAATTATAGGTAGAGAAGTATTTTTCTTCCAGTTTTGGTCTGCTGTCACCTAGCGTCCATTGTGGCTGTTGAGATAGGATATTTCTGCTCCTTTCCATGTGGCCTAGTTTTGTCTCTCTCGTGGGGTTCTGAAAATTCATTCTGATTCTCCTGGCACTGGGTTTCCCTTGCACTTCATATGGGCTTAGTGGGCTCCTGCCCACTAAGGGGCAGGCTCTGGGTTCACTTCTGGGACACTGTGTCTCTGGCACCCGCTTCCCTTTACTTTGTCCTGTTTGCTGACAGGCACCCGGGAGACCAGCCTGAGCTGCTCATTTGCTCTGTCCTGTCTTCAGTCTGTCCTGTCTCCCATGCTGTGTTCTGGGAGGTTGCCTTTTTTTTTTAATTTCAGCATATTATGGGGGTACAGATTTTAAGGTTTCAATAAATGCCCTTCCCCCCCCCAAGTCTGAGTTTCCAGCATGAGCATCCCCCAGATGGTGCACATCTCACTCATTATGTATGTATATACCTGCCCCCCTCCCCCCTGCCCACCGGGAGGTTGCCTTGACTTCATTTTTCAAATGTCTTATGGAGTTTTCTTTCCATATGTACTATCATTTCCTCTTCTTGTCCTCATTTTGACTTTTTTATAGCATCTTGATACTTTTGGATTCATCCTCTTACCTTTCTGAGGGAATTAGGGTTTTCTTGGCCTATGTTTTCTTGTGTTCTATGCAGTGTCTGTTTCCTCTGGGTTTCTTTTGTGCTATTATTCTAGTTTCTCTCTTTCATGTTGGAGGCTGTCCTCAGACTTGTTGGCCAAGGCTGTCTGTACGTGACTGAGGCCCTAAAAGGCCGACGGAGAAGCCCTGTGTTTGGGGTGGGGTGGAAGGTCACTGAGTGCCAGGCTGGCCTTCTGGGGACACGTTTGGGCTCCTGAATATCTGGATCTGGCCCTGTTCCCTGGACTTTGGGTGTTTCTGGAAAAGGATTGTCCCATCTCCTCCCTGGGGCAGCTGGTGCAAGTCCCCACCCTGCGCCTGAGGACGCCCTGCACCTGATCCTCTTGGGACTGTGCTCAGAGGCCACCCGCAGGTGGGTGAAGGCTCTTGGGGCTTCGCAGGCTCAGTCGGCCCTGTTACCTCCAGCTAGCCAGTCTGTGGCCACTAGGTGTGGCTTCCTCTGCTTCCCGGACCCAGGGATGGGTCCCATCTGATCACTGCTTGCTAGAAATGTGTCACTATCCTCATCTGCTGCTGGCTTGCGTCCCCTGTCATGGGCCTTGATGTTATGCCTGTGATCGAACACAGCTGTAGCTGTGGGCTGAGTTATCTGTTGACTGGTTGTTTCTGGCACTAATTCACGGTCTCCCGGAGGGACAGCTGGCCCAGCTGTATCCTTGGAGGCCGGTCCGGCTTCACTAGCTCTGGGCGGGCTATTCACTGCTGACCTTTGCGCTGGTGTGTGCATCCTGATGGTCTGCGCTGTTGCAGGTGGCCCATGGTGCCCTCAGTGACGGTGCCCTTGATGCAGTGGAGACGCAGAAGGACCTCCTGGGAGCCAGTGGGCTTGTGCTGCTGCTGCCCCCCAGAACGAAGAGCGAGGACGTGGCGGAGGAGGACGTGTACTGGCTGTCGGCCCTGCTGCAGCTCAAGCAGCTGCTGCAGGCCAAGCCCTTCCAGCCTGCGCTGCCGCTGGCGGTGCTGGTGCCCAGCCCCGGAGGGGACGCTGTCGAGAAGGAAGTGGAGGACGGTTTGTGACAAAAGTCTCACTCATGCACTAGCTGTGTTTAGTAAAGGATAGAGCCTGGGGTATGAGGAAGGCCATAGTGTGGTGTCGGGAATCACTGGGCCAGGAACCCCCATGGTGGCTGTCCACTGGGGGGATGGCTGGGGTTGGCACAGTGAGATGCTTCAGCACGTGTGCACCCCAGGGTGAACACATGTGACCTTCCTCTGTTCCTCTTAAAAGGTCTGATGCTGCAGGATTTGGTTTCAGCTAAACTGATTTCAGATTACACTGTTATTGAGATCCCTGATTCTATTATTGATCTACAAGGTACCACTAAGGTAAGGTTTTGTCATTTTTAAAGGTACATCAAGATATTTTGTTTCTTTTCCTCCTTTGTTCTATCTTGAATTTAGTGTATATTAGTGTCTGTAAATGGTTTTTTCAGAGATGGGGTCTTGCCATGTTGTCCAGGCTGCGGTGCCGAGGCTGTTCACAGGCCAGATCACAGCTCAGTGTAGCCTCCAGCTCCTGGCTCACGTGATCCTCCTGCCTCAGCCTCCCCAGTAGCTGGGACTACAGGCATGCATCATACCCTGTAGCAATTTTAATTTTATGTTTTCTACAGATAACTTTCCAAAAATATAAGCAGAAATCAAAAGATAAAATTTGCCCATAGCACTGCTATCTATAAATTAAGTTATTCGTGTAAATTTTTTTGGTGTTTTTTTTTTTTTTTTTTTTTTTTTTTTTGAGACAGAGTCTCGCTTTGTTGCCAAGGCTAGAGTGAGTGCTGTGGCATTAGCTTAGCTTGCAGCAACCTCAAACTCCTGGGCTCAAGCAATCCTGCTGCCTCAGCCTCCCGAGTAGCTGGGACTACAGGCATGTGCCACCATACCCGGCTAATTTTTTCTATGTATATTAGTTGGCCAATTAATTTATTTCTATTTTTAGTAGAGATGGGGTCTTGCTCTTGCTCAGGCTGGTTTCGAACTCCTGACCTGGAGCAATCTACCCACCTTGGCCTCCCAGAGTGCTAGGATTATAGGCGTGAGCCACCGCGCCTGGCCGGTGTTTTTGCTTTTAATGAATTTAAAATGTGACCATTCATGTTTTATATCTGAAGGTATAGAAAAAAATACAAATTATTTTTCTAGGGCAGTTGAACTTGGGATATATGAAGAAATAACTTTTTTTTGAGACAGCCTTACTCTGTTGCCCAGGCTAGAGTGCTGTGGCATCAGCCTAGCTCACAGCAACCTCAAATTCCTGGGCTCAAGCAATCCTTCTGCCTCAGCCTCCTGAGTAGCTGGGACTATAGGCATGCACCACCATGCCTGGCTAAGTTTTTGTATATATTTTTAGTTGGCCAATTCATTTCTATTTTTTTTTTTTTTGAGACAGAGTCTCGCTTTGGTTTCCAGGCTAGAGTGAGTGCCATGGTATCAGCCTAGCTCACAGCAACCTCAAACTCCTGGGCTCAAGCAATCCTTCTGCCTCAGTCTCCCTAGTAGCTGGGACTACAGGCATGTGCCACCATGCCCGGCTAATTTTTTTCTATATATATTAGTGGCCAATTAATTTCTTTCTATTTATAGTAGAGACAGGGTCTCGCTCTTGCTCAGGCTGGTTTCAAACTCTTGACCTCAAGCAATCTGCCTGCCTTGACCTCTCAGAGTGCTAGGATTATAGGTGTGAGCCACTGCGCCCGGCCAATTTCTTTCTATTTTTAGTAGAGATGGGGTCTTGCTCTTGCTCAGGCTGGTTTCGAACTCCTGACCTTCAGTGATCCTCCTGTTTCGGCCTCCTAGAGTGCTAGCATTATAGGCTTGAGCCACCGCGCTCAGCCTGAAGAAATAATGTTATCTGAGATTTCCTTAAGAAAGGAAGTCTGTGCTGACAATTGCATTTAGGGAATTGCAAAGGGAATTTGCAATTTAGGGAAAGAGGTGCCAGGAACTAAAATAAAAGTAACCACTGGGAGAAAGATAACTGTGGGACGATGGCATCTCGGCAGGTAGTGAAGCTGTTAGTCCTCCTGAGGGTGAGATGTGGCTTCCCTTTCTATGCACGGTGAGGGGCACTTGCAGAACTGGCTTCCCGAGGGCCTGGGCCCTTCCTGGATGGGCTTTCCGGCCACACTCTTCAGGCCCCAGCGGTACCTGGGCTCCTCTCCAGCGCCCCTGCTGGGCGTGTCTGCAGGCCCTGCCACAGAGCAGGCTCCTCCTGACATGGCTGAGAGTGGGTGCTCTGGCGGTACCTGCCACGGACAGCCCTTGGGGGTCCCCTGGCCCCAGGAGGAGTGCCGAGACCTTCAGATGCTGCTTTTGAGAAACCATGAATCCTCCAGCCAGGTCTCTTCCCACTGTCTTTGCTCTCAGGTTTCGCAGGCAGTTCAGTGGCTGGTCTCCCGCTGCCCCCGTGCCCTCGACCTTTGCTGCCAGACCCTCATTCAGTACGTTGAAGATGGGGTTGGCCGTGAGTTCAGTGGCCGTTTTTTCCACGACAGAAGAGAGAGGCGTCTGGGTGGCCTGGCCGCGCAGGAGCCCGGCGCTGTCATCGAGCTGTTCAACAGTGTGCTGCAGTTCCTGGCGTCTGTGGTGTCCTCTGAGCAGCTGTGTGACCTCTCCTGGCCCGTCACCGAGTTTGCCGAGGCAGGGGGCAGCCGGCTGCTTCCTCACCTGCACTGGAACACGCCTGAGCACCTGGCCTGGCTGAAGCAGGCCGTGCTTGGGTTCCAGCTTCCACAGATGGACCTTCCGCCCCCGGGGGGTGCGTGCCTGTGCTCGAGAGGAGCGGTGGGCGGGTCTGGTTCGGGCACTGGTGTGCATGCACAGGTCCACTCCCCCGCACACCTGCCCTTCCCCAGCTGTGCTGTGCCTGCTGCACTCACCTCCGTTCCCACGTCAGAGTGAGCCGGTTCTGTAGAGTGTTGGCCTTTCTCCACCAGCAGAGTGGTCCCTGAGGGTCTGCTCAGTGCTGGTAGGAGCCCCAACCCCGAATCCTGCCTGCCTGGCAGGGTCCCTGTTTTCAGGATAGACGGGCTTGGGTCAGAGCTGGGTGACCACGTGGCCCTGTCCCCGAGCTGCTGACTGCTGGGGCCACGGCACCCAGCGCTGACTTGAGGCCGGGTTCTATGTCAAAGAAGCCTCTGGCCTGCGGCTCTGGCTGTACCTGGGTGAGGCTCTCGGGTGGTTTTGACACAGACTTGACAGGCTACCTGGCCTGGCTTGAGCCCGGCGCAGCGTGGAACTGCTCCTTCTGCAAATGGTTAGGAGGGAATGAGCTCAGGGCCTTGGCACAGACATTGCCGTTTGTGCCTCGGGTGCCCATCTGCATGGTGGTGTGTGGGTTTCAGTAGGTCTGACTGACGCTCATTGTTGAAGGAGCCCAAGGGAAGCAGCTAGAGCCCTCTGTGCCCTTGGCCAGGTTGAGGTCCCCAAGAGAAGCTAAGAGCGCTTTTACCTGACTCACCTGGCTGCTGAGAGTCCAGGTCCCTGGATGCAGCCGCTGGCTGGACAGTCCGGGTCCAGGTGGACCTTTGCTGCGGACCTGCCAGGTGACTGTCAAGTCCCTCACCTGGACCCTGGGTGTGAGCTGCCCTTTCCCCCAACAGCTGCTATGTTTAGATTTGAAAGCAGATTTCTTAACCACACAGTTGCCTTCTCCTAAGAAAATGCAGAGTTAAGAACATTTCCATGTAGATTCTCATGTGTCCTTTGGCCAAACCTGTAACCAACGAGGTACTTTCCCCCCAGCACCCTGGCTGCCGGTGTGCTCCATGGTCGTGCAGTACGCCGCGCAGATCCCCAGCTCGCACCAGACACAGCCCGTCCTGCAGTCCCAGGTGGAGAACCTGCTCCGGAGGACCTACCGCCGGTGGAAAAGCAGGAACCCCTCCCCAGCCCCAGGGGCAGGGCCCGCAGTCACCGAGATCCCGTGGGACGCTGTCGTGGCCTTATGCATCAACCACAAGCTGAGAGACTGGACACCCCCCCGGCTGCCTGTCACGTCAGGTGGGCTGTGCTGGGGCCAGCTCCTCCGACCCGGGTTCCGTGTTAGCAAAGGAAGGTGTTCACTTCCTGCTGCTTCCTCTGTCCCCACCCATCCCTGCTCAGGGCCTCCTTCTTCAAGCCAGTGACTTCCAGGTGACTGAGAAGGGGGGGGGTGGGCGAGGCATGTGCTCAGGAGGCTCCAGTGCAGTCTGAACACACCTCCCTGGGGTAGCCCCTGGCTGGGGCTCAGATTCTGTGGCTCTGAGTGGTCTTCGCTGCCCTGCGGTCTGGATGGAGCCTGTCCCAACTGCGAGCAACACAGGGACACTCAGAGGATGTTTGACTCAAGCATGGAAGTCGCATAATTGTCTGATTTTTAATTAATCAGAAAGGCTTATCCTTAAATCAGTGACTTTAAGCAAATGTCAAGTGGTTATCTGCTGCTTGTTTGATATTTTGTTTTCATATTGTTTTTCAGAGGCACTGAGTGAAGATGGTCAGATATGTGTATATTTTTTTAAAAATGATTTGAAGAAGTACGATGTTCCTTTGTCGTGGGAACAAGCCAGGTTGCAGACGCAGAAGGAGCTACAGCTGAGCCAGGGATGGTGCGATCCGTGTTCAGTGTGTGTTTCTGTTGCCTGTTACACCGTGCTGTTCCCTTCCCATGCCCGGAGTCCAGTCCACTGTGGGGCGATCGCAACAAACCCTCAAGGAACAGATCACTCCTATGTAGTAGAAACTATTCTAGGGCAGAGAGAGGTCGCACACATCTCTCTCCACTTAACAGATGAACCTGACCTGAAATCTTATCTCCCTGGGAAGGTGTGGGCCATCTCATCTCCCACACCTGGCTCAGAAATACCCAGGAAATGTTAGCACCTGCGGTCACGCAGTACATTAGATAAGCCACATGCAGGCTTTCTCCCGGTGCAAATGGTACCAACAGTAGAAATCTATTGGTATAATTTGCTGCCTTAATAGAAAAATATATGGGATTATGTCAGTAGGTGTTGAAATACATTTCTTAGAATTTATATGCACTCCTGATAAAATTTCTTATCAAGCTTGGGTAAAAAAAGTTCCTTAAGTCAATAAGACTACCTACCATAAAAATACTAAAAGAGAAAAAAAATCATGCTTCTTGGTAGAACATGAAGTAGGCTGAAGTCGGAACCAGCCTCGGTCCTGTTCACTGTTGTCCTGGAAGCCGGGGCCATGGGGGGACAGGCAGATACCGAGAGGAAGGAGAAACATCAGTTCCAGACAGCACAGTTGTCAGCTTAAGAAGATCAGCAAGAACCAGAGTTCAGCAAGGTGATCGGATGGATGGACCTGCAACGTGTGCAAAAGTCCTCCCGCAGACGGCAGCCCTGATGTGGGCGTGCACTGACTGGCTCTCAGGTCCTAGGGCTCGGGCCTTGTCGACGTCAGTTCTCCGTGAAGTCAGGGTGTTTCTGATCAAACCCCAAAGGGATTTTTTCCCTTGGTATTGACCAGTTAATTCTAAAATTCATCAGGATAAGAAAATGTGTAGGCCGGGCGTGGTGGCTCACGCTTGTAATCCTAGCACTCTGGGAGGCCGAGGCAGGTGGATTGCTCGAGGTCAGGAGTTCGAAACCAGCCTGAGCAAGAACGAGACCCCGTCTCTACTATAAATAGAAAGAAATTGATTGGCCAACTAATATATATAGAAAAACTTAGCTGGGCATGGTGGCGCATGCCTGTAGTCCCAGCTACTCGGGAGGCTGAGGCAGGAGGATTGCTTGAGCCCAGGAGTTTGAGGTTGCTGTGAGCGAGGCTGACGCCACGGCACTCACTCTAGCCTGGGCAACAAAGTGAGACTCTGTCTCAAAAAAAAAAAAAAAAATGTGTAGCAGTGGATGAGAAAATTCTAAATAAAAATAGCAAGGCCTAATAACAAGTCATAGAGTAAAGCCACAACCTTAAAGCCAGGTGGCAGTGTAGGAGTAGACAGCGGATCCGCACAGAAAGTCCGGAAGTGGAACACGTGTGGCAAGTGTCAGTGGGGAAAGGACAGGTAGTGGCATGTGTGTAGGAAACTGCCCCCTTCCGCATATGCAAACATTACTGCCAGAGGGATTCAGGAGTTAAATATAAAAAATAAGATCCTTGGCCAATATTAGGGGAAAATGGAGAGTCTGTAACCCTGGGATGGGAAGAAAGAGATGGAGCGAGAGGCTGCAAGAGCCCTGCTGCTTCATGAGAGCAGAAGCTTCTGGGAGAATTGGTCTCCCTGTGCTGCTGCAGTGGGGTCACCTTCCCTCTGTGCCCTGCACCTGGCTGGAGAGAAACCCAGAGGCAAGCGTGGGGCCGGTAGGTTCACGCTGTGTCCCAGGAGGGCACATGGGTCTGGGGCACATGTGTTTGTACCCGTGGATGCATGCTTGCGTGCAGCTGTAGGAACCCTTCCTTCCTCTTTCCTGACCGTGAGCATTTCCAACCATGTACTTGCAGTTTGGGGATGAAGCCTTTCCATCCTTCAGCAAACAGTTTTCCTGCTCCGTTGCTTCATGTACACCATAAGGGGAAGAGGAGCACCGAGCGCGGCAGAGAGCGGAGGGTCCCCAGCGCAGAGGACCTGCTGCGACGCGCATCTGCCGAGGAGCTCCTGGCGCAGTGTCTGTCGAGCAGCCTCCTGTTGGAGAAGGAGGAGAACAGGAGGTGAGCACCCCCCGCTCTGTGTGAGGGTGGGCAGGGTGGGTGGCTGGGAGCAGCCTCCTGCTGGAGAAGGAGGAGAACAGGAGGTAAGCTCTTCCTGGTCCCGCATGAAGGGCGGGGAGGGCATGCGGCTTCATGGGCGTAGTGACATGTGTTAGGAGAAGCACGTAAGTGTGAGTTCCCTAGATAGTATGTTTTTAACCATTTAGTATTATGGGAAGTCAGTGTTAAGTTTTCCAGTGGGAAACGTGAGTGGCTGGCTGAATGTTCTCAGAGGATGGTGAGTGCAGGACAGCATGGCTGGCTGCCAGCACTCTGCCCTTGGGAGCCTGAGGCATCAATGTGTCCCACACTTGGGAGGGCCATGAGCTGGGGCTGACCTTCTTGTGCACAGCTGTCACATCATGGCCTACTTTACAGTTTATTGAGAAACAGAACCAGGAAGAAGGAAGGCCATGTCCACAGGTCTTCCTCCCGCCTGCCCAGCCACAGCTCCCCTCCCCTCTGCCCGTTCCCTACCTGTCCCTCCCTGTCTCGTGTTGCTGGGGGGATCCATCCAGCTCTTAGCCGAGTCAGCCCTCCCTTTGGGCTGGGAGCTCACCTCTGACCCATGCAGGGGCACTGGTCCCGTGAGTCCTTCCCTGGCGTCACCCCCCTGCTCTAGCTAGATTGTGCCTGTCAGCGCACAGACACAGAAATGTGCCGGCGTTTCTCCCTACCTGGGCTGTTTCTCTCCAGGCACCACGTCATGCTTCTGCTCTTAACAGCAGAACTCCTCAAGAACAGGTGCAACACTCCTTCCACCCTCTCTCCCAGCCTCCTGCAGCCTGCATGGTCAATAAGTCTACATCCAATTCCCGATTTCCCCCACCAGCTCTTCCTTTGGTGGCTGCCTGTGTTGGTGGCGGCTCCATCCTTGCTGACCAGGCCAAGTGCCTCAGAGTCGTCCACCTACAAATCCTCCAGGCTCTATCGAAAATGTATTCAGAATTGGACCATCTGTTATACCTTCCTGGCCACCGTCTGGCTCACGTTGCCCTCACCTGCCTTCCGGGTTACTGCCATGGGCTGTGGCCTAGCCTAGGAGCCTGTGGGCGCTAGGTGTCACTGGGAGGTCACACCACTCCTCTGCTCCCAGCCTTTCAGTGGCTTCCTCTTCCACCCGGAGTCCAGGGCAGACTGTAGAGGGTGGGCAGGGCCTTGTGTGATCGGCCCCCCACGTCTTCTCTGACCTCTGCTCCTTCCCCGACTGTGGCGGGCGGCCCACAGGCCTCTGAGTTTGCTGTTCCCTTTGCCTCTCCGGCTGCTCACCCTCCGGAATCCCATGGCTGACCTCACATGCTCTGGCTCCACAGTTAGGCCCTCCCGGCCCCTTCTTTTTCCTGCCTTTTCCACCCTGGGCCGTCTCCCTGTGAGGTTCCTTGTCTGCCCCCCTCACTGAAGGAAGAACTGCTTGGTGTCCCTTGTCTGTTTTCAGTTCTGTGTAATGTTCCTGGAATGATGCCTGGTGCTGGGTGGGGCTTGATAACACATGTTGGAGGAGGGATGGATGTGTGTCAATTTTTAAAAGTAGACCTACCTAGGTCTGTATAATTCAAGTGGTTTGGGATGAGATTGTTCTTATGGAAAGATAAGTGTATGGAAGTAGACAGCTCTGGAGCGTGTTAGGTGGGATATTATTCTGAGTTGATTTCAAATTATAAGCAGTGATACACACACTTGGGAAATCCATCAAGAGATAAGAATGAATTATAGATACCTAAAACCAAAATAAATCAAATAGACAAAAATAAGCCAAATGAGAGAATTACAAGTAATGTTAAGTAATACATAAACATAGTCGTTTTTGGATTAATGCCACCTTTCTCATTAAATATGAATTGGATTTATAAATTAAAGGGACCATATTAAATTTTTAGAAGGTACCTTTCTTCCCAGTTGATGGCATAGCTTAGTTTTGTCCTTACTAAAAAGCAAAGTATTTACAGAGAAAATTGAAATGTGTTTCTGAGCTTGTGGCCACATGTGGTTTCAGGTGCGAAGATCAGCTTCAGCAGTGGTTGTCTGAGGACTCCGGGACACACACGGACTCAGCCTCCCTCCCCCTCTACCTTCCTCAGACACTGGTGTCTCTGCCGCAGGCCATGGGACCTGTGATCAAAGCATCTGCAGCTGCCAGCCCACAGGTGAGAAGAAGGTAGACACTGGCATTTATGCTACAACTGAAGACTAAGGACTGTGAGGAAAGTAACGTGACTCACCATGTTATGATGACCAGTCAGTTATTAGCTTAAGCTAGATCTTTTCTTAAACTCATTGTCATAGAAACCCAGCTAACTCGCAGGTTCTGCGTGTGCAGTAAGTGGTGAGTGGAATTGAGACGTGCCTAACTGAGGCCTGGGACTGTGCTGACGTGTAGTAAGGACTGGCCAGAACAGCAGGTGACGACAGCGGCTTCTGTTTGCGCAGCACAAACTTCTAGGCCTCGGCGTTATGCAGGCCTCCCTTCTGGGACTGACTTTTCCTCGGGAATTAGTGAGTAAGGTAAGAGCCTCACTCAGGAGTGTCCAGCTGGTCAGCAGCAGAGTTGCTTCTCATTTCTGACTGGCCCCAAAGCCCACGGTCTTTCTACTTACATCCCTCTAGTGGTTAAGGGAACAAAATGCTGTGCTGAGGGACCAGCTCTAGGAAGCCCATCGGCAGAGAGAAGAGCAGGTCGTCCACTCTGGCATCAATGATGCTGCATGAAAATGGAAACAATCGAAATGTCCAAAGGCGGGAGTCCGGTTAAGCAGCTGCAGCACATTCGTGTGGTGAAATAGTTCACAGCCCTGGACAGTGACATGCTATAGAAATGATGCTGGAAATTGTCCCTACAGAGCATGCACAGAAGCAGGCCCCCAGCAGATGACACCAGCTGTTGCGTGGCTGGAGGCAGCTGGATGGGCATGGTAGGGAGCCCAGCAGGTCCTACTGCAGCATCTAACATGGCCAGGTTGGTCTTCACAGAGCATAGCTCTTGATTTCTTTTTTATTCAAATAGAATGAAAACGCTGGGGGACAGCTGCAGCTGACGGAGGCAACAGGCACGTCTCTGACCGAGCGGCTGAAGCACCTGGAAAGGCTGATTCAGAGTTCAAGGGAAGAGGAGGTGGCCTCCGCGCTCCATCTCTCCACACTGCTGGACATGGTGGACATTTAGCAGCTGACCTGAGAGGAGGGGTCTCTCTGGAAGCTTCTGCTTTTACTCAAAATAATGTTATTCTCAGATGCTTGATGCACTGTTGGAAATGTGATTATTAATCATGCAAATAAACAATTTGAATGTCCATTGAGGCCTTTCCCAGTTCAGAATGAAAAGCTTTACCATGTGACACCTTCAGTGTTTTGTCTTCCTGTCGCAGACTGTCTCTCACCAGCCCATGGTCCGAGGGAGTCTGTAGCTTATGTTTTTGTAACAGGTGTTTTCATCCTCTCGGTAGGGCTGGGCATGGCAGTGCACGTGCCTATAGTCCCAGCTACTTGGGAGGCTGAGTCAGGAGGATCGCTTGAGCCCAGGGGTTCGAGGCTGCAGTGAGCTACCATCGTGCCACTGCACTCCCACCTGGGCAAGAGTGAGACCCTGTCTCTTAAAAAAAAAAAAAAAACCTCTGTTTCTGTATATAGCTCAAATTTGTCCCCTCTCACACCAAGTACCAGCAAGCTCAGGCTCACACTGTTGATGTCACTTGGACACCTGCAGCACCCACCTCGGGATTCCTGCCCTATCTGCTGACCTCCCCCACGAGCCAGTTTTAAAAAAAAATGTGATCTGGTCACTTCTGTGCTGATCTTCACCACCTGGTTCCAATGGCACTCAAAGTAAGGTGGCAAGGATCTCTGTGGCATGACTCTACTGGCCCGTTCCCTTGTAGGGCCTCCAGGCTGTGTCCTCTTTGGTATGCTGTCCCAGCTGCACCACTGCATCCAGTTCTCTCTCCTCCACTCCTCCATCCTTCCCTGTTACCAGTTCAGGCACATGCTCCAACGAGGTATCGATAGACTTGGTGATGTTGAATGTGGCCGAGAAAACAGAAGTGCTAAGAAGAACTTCCTTATCTCACCTCTACCAAATCCACAGTCCCTGATTCCCCAGACACACACAACTCAGGGATTTCTTCATTCATTAACTTCATGTTTGTCAATAAAGAAAAATAATGCCATTTCTTAATCTTGACTTTTGACTTCCCACAATGGAGGAGTTAGCTCTCTTATAGTCTTCCCTGCAAGGTGCTTCACCCACATATACCTACACTTATTCTCCTGCCTTCTCCCTGGCAGTTCAATACCATGTTGGCTGAAACTTGCACTATGTTTCTGTTTGCTGTTGAGCCCTGTATTGGTTTATGATTACATTTCTTTTGGGTACAACTTTAGGTTTTTCCTGGAGTTGATAATTGCCTTTTTTTTTTTTTTTTGCTTGCTTGCTTGCTTGGTTTTCTGTGTTCCTGACCTCTCTAACCTGATTCCTGCTCTGCATGTTCCTACATGGAAGAACACCCCGGAGGAAAACTCTCAGCCCCTTTCTGCTCCTAGGGCAGTGGAGTGCCTCATTTGGCTCATGAATTGGGGGAACAGACAAGGTCATTTGCACTCAGGCTCTTCGGGGTGCCCTTTCTGGCACCTGTGGGCTGACAGGCATCTTCTTGTTGGCGCTGGGTGGCGCAGCGCTTGGTGAGGCAGCTCTGTGGCCCAGAGGCTGGAGGTTCGTCTGACTCCAGCTTGGGCAGTACCCTTCTCTTCCCTGGCAGATGTAAACCTTGTCCTCCAAACTAGCTTTTTATTTGTGGCAAGGCTGATATTTTGATATCTTATTGCTGTGTCTTCACATGTTTCTGAACGTGATAGGGATAGGAAGAGGTGAGTGTCCTTGGTTGATCCCATTATTACATTAGGGAGAGGGTGTTATTTTCTTTTGTCCACTCTCCTTGTCCCCTATCAACTCCCCAGACTGTGCTGTAGGTCATGCCCCTTCAGGGTCAGGCGTGGGGTAGAATTTGAGGGGTGGGTGCAGAAACAGTCACTTGGCCAACTCAGGGCTCTGCGACAGATACAGACGTGCTGGGCCTCTGGGTTCACAATGGGCCTTCAGGATCTCCGGATGTCCTCTCCAGAGCGCAGCCTTGTTTCCTCCGCCACATGCTCTCAACTCTCCCCCAGGCCTGGCCAGCCACTCTGCTCCCCAACCCCACCACGCCCCAGCTGTCCCCCAAGCACTCTGCCTCCATCTGCTGCCAAGGACCTTCAACTTCCACTTCTGGGGACCTGCAAGTGCCTGAGGCCCTCGATGCTGGCCCTTGGTGGGGATGCAGCCCTCTCCCTCCCCTGGGCTGGGCTCTTGGCACCCGTGGTCCTGGGCTCACCCCTTTATCTCAGAGAGCACCTCTGGGAACCGCCACTCTTCCTGCCGCAGCTGGGTGGCTCCTGCATTCTGACCCCATCTTCTTCTTCATCCGCTTCTTTCTCACTTGGATGGAGCCTCCTCTAGTCTCCCTGTGAGCTTGCGGAGCTCGGTCTTTATTTCTGCTTCTCTGGCACCAGCCACCTGCGCCTGCATGTGGCTCAGCTTCCCAGTGTCACGCTCAGAGCTCCCTGCCCACCCTACACCATCAGCCTCTCATCCAGCCCCCTTCCCCCCCCACCCCCAGCCCCCTGCAGCTCCAGCCTCCACAACCCTCCACACCCTGCAGCCCCCTCTGCCCTCCATACCCCCGCCCTCCACACACCCTCCAGACCCCCGCCCTCCACACACCCTCCAGACCCCCGCTCTCCACACACCCTCCAGACCCCCGCCCTCCAC
>VSMD01003563.1:0-32418 GCA_008750895.1 Mirza zaza
ATTAATAAAATGTGGTATATGTATACCATGGAGTACTATTCAGCTCTAAGAAACAACGGTGATATAGCACATCTTATATTTTCCTGGTTAGAGCTGGAACCCATACTACTAAGTGAAGTATCCCAAGAATGGAAAAGCAAGCACCACATATATTCACCAGCAAACTGGTATTAACTGAGCAGCACCTAAATGGACACATAGGTACTACAGTAATAGGGTATTGGGCAGGGGGGAGGGGGGAGGAGGGTGGGTATATACATACATAATGAGTGAGATGTGTACCATCTGGGGGATGGTCATGCTGGAAACTCAGACTTTTGGGGGGAGGGGGGGAAGGGCATTTATTGAAACCTTAAAATTTGTACCCCTATAATATGCTAAAATAAAAAAAAAAAAAATTTCTGGGCTCAAGTGACCCTCCTGCCTCAGCTTCCTGAGTAGCTGGGAGTACAGGCACAGGCCACTGTGCCTGGCTAATTTTTTCTATTTTTAGTAGAGATGGGGTGTTGCTCTTGCTCAGGCTTAGTCTCAAACTCCTGACCTCAAGTGATCCTCCCACCTTGGCCTCCCAGAGCTCTAGGATTACAGGTATGAGCCACTGTGCCCAGTCCCAATATACTTCTTTTATTAACTTTCTAAGAGTATCGACTGCAGCTGCCCATTTTAAAGACAGGCAAGCCACTGCAGACCTAGCAGCCTATTGTATTCCTTCTTTGAAAGTGAAGCCTGGTTTCTGAAGTCAATATGAAATATGAGAGCTTCCAATAAACACTGAAACTCAATGACTTTGTAATAAAATCTAGATGGGATACTATGAGGAAGATTAAAGGTTTATTTTTACCTCTTGTCAATCTCTAACTTCATGCCAGCAAGAGATAAAGCACAAAGCAGCCTGAAGGTGACTGACTGATGTGCTGAATCCAGCTGGAGCTGAAAGTACACAGAAAATGTCTCCTGATAGAAACAACGGGACTTCGGGTAGCATAAAACACGTCCATGTTCTGACCTCCTTTCTTTGTACCTTTTATCTCAAGGGTATGAAGCATCTACTTAAACATGGCTGCTACACTGAAGATACGGTTTTACATGTCATTGCCTAACAGTGTCCTCAAACAGAAGGTTCATTTGATAAATACTACAATAGGAAACTGTACTCTCAGCAACAGTTATCTTCCCCAGGGATCTCTTCCCACTCTCCTCAGTCCCAATGAACTGGTTAGTCTCAATGAACTGGTTCACTCTTAACAACTTCACATAGCTTGATAACTTTCTTAGCACTTTACAACAAAATTTCATGCTGATGGGTTCTTGGGGAAGTTCTCTGAGCAATGAGAGGTTTTAGGCACACTCCACTTCTGAGATTCTCCTATGAGGCCAATAAGTGTCTAGAAACTCACCGGAGACAGTAAGTGGCCACACACAAAGAGCATACAATAAAAATGTGTGTAAGAAGAAAGAAAAAAAAGTATACAGTTCTTCCCCTGATCAGCAATAAATAATATAGCTACTAGTAAGGACTGTCCCCTGTAGCCCAATCAACCTAAGATCACCAGGATTTGACAAAGTTTGACACCAGTCACGTTTGTTAGCTAAGTGTAATAAGGAAGCTGCCCTGTATGGTTCTGGCAAACATTAACCCTAAGACTCACAATAACCCTGAAGGTTGTATTATTACCCTAATTTTACTCATCAGGAAATTGAAGCTCAGAGAAGTGTCCTTCCACAAAGTCACACAGCTAGTAAACAATGGCCCATGTAACTGCAAAACTCTCACAAAGCAACTCAGAATACCCACGCCCCCAAGCGAAGCCCGTAACTTTTCTTCTAGATATTTTAAGCTTATGTTTTGCAAACATTTTTTTAACTATAGGAAGAAACTTTCCTTCAAATAAAATGTTACTAAAACCCATAAACAAACAGATATGTATTTAAGGCACAGGATGATACCCTCCTTCAGAATTGCCCTTAGCCACCACGGCAGGGCAGTAAGTGATACTGTGTGTTTTTAACACACTTAATTCAACTTAACCAAACAGGTCATCTGCATCTGAACCTTCTCACTTTTCTTGATGATTAAAAACTGACCAGCTCCTTTGAAAGGTGGTACGGCAAAACTGCACACTTTATCCAAACAGTAATTATACACCATTGCACAATTCTAAAGCTCCAGAATTCTTGGCTAAAGCAAAAGAAAAGAAATGGAGGTTGCACACAAAAAAGCATCTAGAGAAAGTCATTCGTATTTTTCTTTTCACACAAAATTAGCACATTAACTGCCATGTGAGTTGTTTTAACTCACACTAGTTTTGAGCCCGGGGCCTCACTGAAGCATATGTAATTCACACATCTCTTTACCTTGGGAGCCATATAGTGTGTAGGCAACTCATGCTGCCATGCTGCAGCATAATGTTATGTGATGGAGAATCTCAGAAGTGGAGTGTGCCCTAGGGAAAACCCTGCAATTGGTTCTTGACAATCTTACGTGTTGATGTTCTTATTGTTACAATCGACAATTTAATTGCATATAACTCACGCACAAAAAATAAAAAATAACAAATTTTTCATTAAATTAGAAAGGATCATTTTGTTTTATAAGTTTTTGTTCTACATTAGTAATAAAACACTGGGGCCCCAAGGAAAAAAATTTTTTTCTAGTGTGGCAATGTGTTAAGTGGAAGAATGAGATGACTCAATTCCAAATATGCCTAAGAACAGACCAACTAATGTCTTAGAGGATTTGCTAGATTTTACTTTTAGTTTAAACAAGCACAGTGACCTGAATGAAAACATCTGTGTAGTCAGTAATCTAAAATGACATATAATGTAACTTTACTTCAGAGTATCCAGGAGGCCTGAAATAACAGGATAGGTTTTGTCACTTGTTCAAATCTTCCTGTCAGGATCTGTGTCATGTCTGGCCACAGACATGGGAAGAAAGCCCACACCTGCAAGGAAACTGCATGCCCATACTTGTATGGCCAAGGCATTGGCCAGAGTTCATGTCTGGGCTGAAAGAGGAACACTGCCTGGGAGTAAGCTCACTGCATGTGAGACACTCTGATGGCTTCTGGATCACAGCCAATGTGCTCCTGGTAGGCTAAGGTGACCACACCACAGGTGTGGCAGATGCTGTCAGATGGCTGATTCACCCCTTCAAGCCTCATTTTCTTAGCTGCCTTCTAGCTAAATAAAGGCGGCCTGTGATCCAGCTCTGGACAGTGAGATGTAAGCAGCAGTCAGGCAGCTGGGCAGCCATAGCCAACATGCCCGAAGGTCCAGCTGTCACCATAAGACAATATGCCAAGTAGAAGGAAGGTGGCTCAAAGAATAAAGAGAGCTTGGGTCCCTGGCAACATCTGTGAGTAACTCAGCCCTGGACAACCTACCTCCAGACACCTTGTCATCGGAACCATATAAATCAATAATTATTTAAGTCACTATAATTGGCTTTTTGGTACTTGTAGTCAAATATGATCCTAATTGAAATGACAGACTCTGGTGACTGAGATTTTTTCTCCCATAAAGTATATGATTTATGGGGGGGGGGGGGTGGAAGCTTTCTCCTGTAAGTCACTTCCTCCAACACACACTCAAAACTGCCTTACTAGGAAAAAAATAACTGCTACACATCTTGTATGGTCCCAGAGCAGATTACAGAAATCTAACCAGAACTTTATGTCTTTAAAAAAAAAAAAAGAGTGTAAACATAAACAAGGTATAAGAATACAAAAACCCCAAGGTAATAAATAACTGTACCTTAGAAATGTTGCTTGAATGACTCATGGAATGTCCCAAAGTCTTCTCATGCTGCAAGAAAGCCAAACAGGTGTTAAGTGTCAAGCTTTGATTAAAATATGCAAAGAAAAAGTAAATGATCATAACAATCCTACTGAAAAATGATTCCCTTAACTAGAATTTGCTAAGCACAAACTACGATATACTACATGTGTGCAACCAGCTACTAGATACTGGAGAACTGGGAAAAATGAATAAAATGATAGTCCCTGTCCTAAAGGAATTTAACAAGTTATCAGAAAAAAACAAGAGTTTGGAATTAACTGTCAAAATAAGATGGTGATAAATGTCTTAAGACACATCTAAGATGGAAGTTCAGAGGTGAGAAACTATATGTTCAGCTGCATGTGATAGAGTCCATGTTCACTGTAGGATAGGGAAGAAGAAAGCGGCACAGCTGACCCCACCTGAGTTGTTTGGCTAACACAGAGCTCAGATTCAGCAGGACATTACACAGTTCACATTTTCTCCCTAAAGCTAGTTTCTCCTCCTGGAGCAAAGAAATCTTGGAGTGAAGCTAGCCTCCTCTCTCTCTGCACCTCCACATTCATTCACAAAGTCTTGTATCAAATTCTTCCTCCTTAATGTTTCTCAATCTCAAATCTCATTTCCATTTTTATTGTCAATGCTGTAGTTTAGCTTCTCCTTACTTCTCATCTGGAATTCTTGAATAACTTCCTACCTGGCCTTTCTGCCTTTAAGTTGACCTTCCTGATACAAAATTGTTATGGGCTAAACTGTGTGTCTCCCTCACCCCCATAAAAATTCATGTGTTGAAGTCCTAACCCCCAGTACCTCAGAATGTGATTGTATTTAGAGACAGGGTCTTTAAAGAGGTAATTAAGTTTAAATGAGGTCATCAGGCTAGATCCTAATCCCATAATCCCAATGACTGGTGTCCTTATAAGAAGAGAATAGGACACAGACACACACAGATGGAAGACAACATGAACACAGAGGTAAAAGACAGCCACCTACAAGCCAAAGAGAAACCAGCCCTAGTGGCACCTTGATCTCAGACTGTCAGCCTCCAGACTAAGAGAAAATAAATTTCTGTTCTTTAAGTCATCTGGTGTGTGGTACTTTGTTATGACAGCCTTAGCAAACAAAAACAATAATCTTCCATGCTTTGACTTTTTTTTTTTTAAGTGAACAGTCCAAACATAAATCTGATTTTTAAAAATAAGAAAGTAACTTCTCCTGAATTCATTCATTTTTTTTCTCTAAACCCAAATAAGTAAAAAACAAAAAACAAAAAAACAAAAGCCAAAAAAAAACCCCACAAAAAACAAACAAAAAAAAACCCTATAACACTTTACCAAAGGAAGAGAAGATCTTACTTGTATCTTTAAAATGATCTGTCTTCAGTTTGCAAGCTGTGCCCTAACCATGGTGAAGGCTGAGATGTAATTAGCAGGTAAAATCCCTTGGTCAATCAGAAGTACAAAAGAGCTAGTGGATTGCTTGAAAACTCCTTTAAAAAAGAGCTAATTCCATTCCATCAAGCCTTTCCTTAAAGGAAGCTAGCTATCAACAGAGTCTGAACTTTTCCATCCCCTCAACTCACCAAATTACAGATTGCCTTCACTTTTGTACACTCAGTTTGTGAACACTCAGTATCCCCAAAATGCTGATGAAGAAATATTTCCAGATCTTTCAGCAGTGGGCTGCCAGCCAGCAATTCTGTGTTGGCAATGTTGCCTTCTTTATCTTCACAGTAATGTTTGTGCAATTCTTTGATCATTTTTATTATATTCTTCCCTTTTTTTATAAGTCTAAATGGAAATAGAAGTACAGGTTTCTCAAGAGTAATACGATACAGACACTGCTACTAAGTGTTTGGCCTCAAGTGTTTGGACTGTTTCTTGGTCTTAAGTCAGTCAATGAATTAGTTATACAAGAGAAGAACAAAATTATAAAATATGCTCAAGGTGTCAGGGGTATGTCACCAAAATAATGTTTCTAAAAGACCAATTTTAATTAGGAATTTCACTGAGTCATGTCATTCACACATTCACTCCTTAGAAATAGAGACCCTCTGTCCCTATAACAAGCAATCTACAAACCATTTAAGTTCCATTCACTAGTCAACAATGTATTGTGGATAAATAAGCTTCCAGGTGACTCCCATACTCCTGGCTGGTCCCCAGACCACAGTTTGAAGTGCAAGTTTCATTCCAAATCTGGGACCAGAATAATCCATAAAGGCTATGACTCATGACTTTTTTTTTTTAAGAGACAGGGTCTCAATATATTGCCCAGGCTAGAGTACAATGGCTATTCACAGCCACCACTGTATCAGCCTCTAACGCCTGGGTTCAAGCCTGAGACTCCTGAGTAGCTGGGGCTATAGGCATGCCTGGTTTATGACTCATTTTATGAAAAGCAAATCATGATTATTTTAGAAGTACATTCCTGTGTAAAACACAGCAGTGAACACACAACTGAGTTAATAGGAAACAGACTGATACATAGATTGGGAAAGAATTGAGTCTGAGCGTGTGAGGCAGCAAAGTTTTGTTAATTGTAGGAAGTTACAAAATCACAAAGATAAAAAGAATCTCACTTAAAGAATAAGTGGCATTTCACAATTTAATCAGTCCTGTCAGTGATGTTTTTTGCAAGTCCATGTGTGGCTCCTGTAGAAAGTACCCTGGGGGTAGAACCATAGGGCAGAATCCACATAGAACAAACACACCCTGGAAAGAAGCAGCCAAGAATTATCATGCAGACAATAAGGTGAGATGCCTAAGCAAGTTTTTGGAATTCTGTATAAAAGAATCAAACAACAGAACTTCATGTAGGTGTTTCCCTGAAACTCTGACCAGGACCAGTCATTAAAAAAAGAAAAAACAAAATAAAAATCTATGGGCAAGAAACACTGCTAACTTCCTACTCAACATCCATGCCCCTTTATCTCCACCTACAGAACCCTGACTTTGTTCTGAACAGCAAGGGCCCCAGCTAAAAGTTCTCTTTCCCACATCACTTTGCAATTAAGGAAAAATATGTACAAAGTTCTTTGTAAAGAAACTAACTAGAGGTTTTCTGGGAAAACATTTTGCTTTCCTAATATAGCCACTACCCATTTCTGTGAAATTTGTCCTCCTTCATCCAGCCTGGAAAATAAATGTAATACCAGGAAGTACAGCAGTTAACCCCAGGACCATGAAGAAGAAAGATATATACCAGAAATCTGAAACTTTTGGTCTCAGGACCTCTTCACATTATAAAAAAATTATTAAGGACCCCTAATATGTCTATTATAAAATAGATATAAGTATCAATTCATTTAGCACGAACAATAATAAACCCAGTTAATATAAATAACATTTCTACGAAAGATAACTATTTTCCCAAACATAAAAATAAGTGAGCAGAGTGATACTGTTTTACATTTTTGTAAAGCTCATTAACATCTAATTAATAGAAGACAGCTGGATTCTTGTATCTGCCTATGTAGTCAATCTCTTTTGATATGCTGCTTTTGTGGAGACCCACTCAGACTTCCAGAGTTGATATAAAGATTATTTTACTCTGAAGACATATGAGATTCAATATATGCAGAAAGAAGGTCTCCCCATCCTTTCCTTATCTGACTAAAAGTAGAAACTTCTGGCAAACTGAGGCTGCCATAAATTCCTTCTTCAAGGGTTTACTCCCAGGAAGGAGACCTAGAGTAACCCTATAATAATTCCCCTCTCCAAGGGAGTTTTATGGCCAAGAAGAAGGAAAGGCCACTCCCACCTCAAAAACAAACATCACAAGCTTTCTTTTTTATTTTTGTTTTTGGTTTCCTTTTTTCTTTCTAATAAAGAAAATCCAAATACCAGTGTTTGTTGTCCAGCCCAGAAAGTCAAGTTGGCCAGGGCTGGTACTGTGCCCAGATACACCCACTTGTGTACCACCATCCTTTGAGCATAGCACACATCACGTCCCCTGACAAATGGCTCTGAAGCCTCTGTTTTCCAAGGACTGGGCCACTGAAGCACCATGGAAAGTGGTTTCACTCCTTCCTGCTTCCTTCAGCTCTTAGATCAACTTATTAAAAAATATGTGTCTCTCCCCCACCTTTTTTTCATTTCTGATTCTATTTTGGCCAATTATTCCTGCTCAGTGATGTTTGTAATATGGAAAAATTGGCAAATTAAACCTGGCACAATAGGGAAATCATTACACAAACCACAGGTCCATGACAACCATTATCACTTCTTTTATCTATCATTTTTCCTTGTTCCAAAAGCAGCACACAGTCACTGTAGAAAAAGCAGAACAGGGAGATAACAAGCTTCCCTAAGACATACACTGTTGGCCCCTTGGGAAACGGCCCTTCCAAGTAGCAACTGAAAGCAAATGTATAGGGAAATTCAGCCATTTCTGGATGACTGATAACAGACTCAATTTCTAGGAAGGTTTTCAGAAAGGACTGCAAAACTGCTTCGCGGCCTCGCTGGATGACGAACGTCCGCAACCCCTGACAGCTTCAGAGCAAAAGCTGCCTAAGCCAAATGGGCCAGGTGCTAAGAAGTGACCCACCGTCCTGGAGGGGGAAAAGATGCCATGTCCCAGGTCCCACTGCAGGAGGGCTTTCCTTCCCTCCCTGTGCTCCACATAGGAAGACGTTCAAGGTAGTGGCAGAGTCAAGATCCTCCTTGTCATTTGGAGATGCCCTCCCCAGTGTTCTAGGCAATGGCAGAAGTTCCATGGCCTTCCCACTAGAAGTCCAGGCAAAGTCTGACAATTCCTTGTCTGGGTCCACCTGGCTGGCATTCACAAGGGACCTGCTTCCTGAGCACTGGCAGTACAGATGCACCACTCACCAGCCCAAGCCAGAGGCTAGGAGCTCGGGACCACTAGGACCAAAGCACTGAGGGCACCTCAGCTGATCTGTGCAGCACCTGGATTTGCAGCCACAGGCACACTTGAGACTTTTCTGTCTCCTTTCTAGCACTTGTCAAGGTCTGGATTCGTCTTACTTGTGGCTTCTCAATATAAGTGCCTAGGAGGTGGCTAAGATAGCCCTTCCTCCACAGTGCTTTCCCTGATGCCCTAAAGCTGCTAAGCTGAGCTCACAAGGCCCTACCTACTCCCTTCCCCCACCATCTAGGTATATCTCTCCAGGTTATCACTGCCCAACCCCTAAACCCCTAAGAGCAGGGGCCATCTCTGTTTGGTCTCCCACTGTTGCCCCAGGGATGCAGCATAGTGCCTGGACCAGAGCTGGGACACAAGGAACATTTGCTGAGTGAACAAGCACATCAGAAAATAAAGAAAGAAATGGAGACTAGGGAAACCTCCATCCAAATCTACCATTCACTACTCTTGACATCGCTTTGTGTCTTCATCTGAAATCCTCAGAACAAAGGTGCCTACTTTAAGTGATTGTTGGAAAGATTAAGCAAGAGGAGATAGGTGAGCTGTTCACAGTCCCTAGCAAGGACTCCTGCTGTACTGAATAAAGCAGGCCTGTTCCTTCACCCCATAGTCCCTCCAAGTCAGAGTTCAAGGCTGGTGTCCCTGGGGGGAAGTGGGGCTGACTCCTGCTGCTCCCAATGTAATTCCTACCAGGCTTCAACTGTGATGGTAGGTGAGCCAGCCAAGGATGGCAACATCACCACCAGGGTTGAACCTGGTCCCTACACCAGATGTTCCTTTGGGCTTTGGCCAATGACCCAGAGAACTCTCCACACAGAGACTTCCCTGACTTGACTTTACGGATGCAGGTACCTTCCTTCAGGGGGTCACAAAGATTGTGCCCAGAATGCCCCATAGAGTTATCAATCAAAGGAGCCCAGTATGAGGCAGGATGGGATACGCACATGCCTCTTGCTTTTCCATTGTCCTTTGATAAGTATATGGAAAGAAGGGGTCCAGGGTACTACATGCACTTGCTGAAGGACTTGCATACACCACATCTTAAGCTCCTGAAGCTTTGCTCTTAGGCATGTTTTTATTGGATCAAGTGCCAATGGTAGCCGAATGTTTTCCCAGGAGGTCCCAATCGATAGGACCCAAGATCTTGGGCTTCCCTCTAAGGGTTCTCATACCCAGGAAAACCAGTCTTAGGGCAAAGCACTGCCCAGCTACCAACCATTCGCTGTGCCTTACTCCCACCCCAACACACACACAAGTGCACACACAGGGGAGGTCAGGGAGGAAACAAATATCTTTACCAAGAGCCCACAGGAACCTAGCTGCTAGAGCCATCAATGCATCTGGAAAGCCTCTATATACTGCTGCCCTTCTGCCCACAAGTTGGAAGAAGTCAGCATGTTAAAAAGAGAATTCCCTAAGGCACAAGCAGTCTCCCCCAGAGGTCAGAGAGAAGAAACATAGGAAGCAGAGGTGTCCATGAGGAGTGTCAGCAAAGTCACAGAGTTCTGGAAGGTCATTGTTGGCAGGATCCTTTGAGACCATGAAGTCCCCTCCTCTCACTGGACAGAGGGAAAACTGGAACCCAGAGAGAGGAGGGGACTGGACAAGAGCCACACAGTGGGTTAGTGGGGGAGCAAGGCCTGGAGGTCATATCTCTTATCTCCCAGGGCCAGTTGACTTGCTGCTGCTTCAGGTGGTTACCAACCCACCCAGGACCTAAGTTACCCTCATCTTAAGTGTAAGGAAAGAGGAATAGAACCTGAATAACCAAGATCCCAGACACAGAACTTTGGAAGCTAAGTCCTCTCCTCCAGCCTTCTGCCCTCACCAGCCTCAAAAACACTAGCTCCTGCCCATTCCAAGAGCCTGGAGGAGATGGGAAGGCATTTTCCCATTAGAGGCTCTAAAAATGTGGGAGGGAGAAAAGAAGGTGGGAGAGCTGGGGTATGGTAGGGACTTGACCTGCCATTGCTGACTTTGAAGACAAAGGGGGCCACTAGCATAGGAATGCTGGCAGCCTCTATAAGCTGAGAACCACCAACACCACCACCCAAACAGCCAGCATGGAACCGAATCCTGCCAGCAACCCAAATTCAAGCAGAAGCAGATTCAACCGCAGAACCTCCAAAAAGGAACCCTGCCCACACCTTGATGTCAGCCTTTGAGACTCTACGCAGAGGAACCAGTTGAGCCACAGTGTACCTGGATGTCTGACCTACGGAACTGTGAAATGATGCATTTGTGTTTTATGCCGAGTTTACAGTAATTTGTTATAGCAGCAATAAAAATTGAACACACTAGGAAATTAGCATTGATGTGATGTTATTAAATAAACTGCAAACTTGATTTAGATTTCAAAAAGAAAAAAAAAGAATGTGGGAGGGATCAGGGGTAACTAGCAAAGTCCAATCTTTGCCACTAAGACAGGTGGCAAAGCTGCCCAAGAGAGGGAAACCTGTGGAGAATCTCAGTCCAGAAACGGGATTCCCTAAGTGGCATGAGAAAGGCAGGCCGGGACACGTGACTGCCTCAGAATGACTCCATCAAGGACACCAAGGAGGTGACACCTGGCTGCCACAGCTCACTCTATGGGTCTGTCCAGAGCTCCCTACCACCAGGTGCAAACCACTGGGGAAGCTGGACTAGGGCCAACAACTTTGGCCAACCTCCTCACTGGCACTTCACAAGGCTTCTTATTTTCAATGTGTTCTCCTAGAAACCTGTTTGTCTTCCCTAAACAAGCCCATGTTCTTACCATAAAGCCTTTTCTCTCTCCTCCTTTTCCCCTATGTATATAGGTCTCTAATTATTTAAGCAAGCAAATTCTTTGTGACCTCCTGTATGCATATGAATAAACAGTTTTTCTCCTGTTTATCTGTCTTTTGCCAGTTTGATTAACAGGCCACCAGCCATGAACCTAGGAGAACAGAGCCAAGCTTTTTCCTCCCCAACACTTTGATTGAAATAAATTTTAAAAATTCTGGCTTTATATAGTTACATAGTTTAAAAAGTAGGTATATTTTAATAACTATTTCAAAGAATTATGGATATTATTCTTTGTACTACACAAAAACTCAGCAAGTGATTAGCTGCAATGTGGACTCTGAAATGATATCAATGTGCTTTTAGTACTGTCACATTCAAAATCAATTGGCCCATCTTATACTTTTTTTTTTTTTTTTTTTTTTTTTTGAGACAGAGTCTCACTTTGTTGCCCAGGCTAGAGTGCGTGCCGTGGCGTCAGCGTAGCTCACAGCAACCTCAAACTCCTGGGCTCAAGCAATCCTGCTGCCTCAGCCTCCCAAGTAGCTGGGACTACAGGCATGCGCCACATGCCCGGCTAATTTTTTCTATATATATTAGTTGGCCAATTAATTTCTTTCTATTTATAGTAGAGATGGGGTCTCGCTCTTGCTCAGGCTGG
Organism: Mirza zaza; assembly: GCA_008750895.1. NCBI lineage: Eukaryota > Metazoa > Chordata > Mammalia > Primates > Cheirogaleidae > Mirza > Mirza zaza. The sequence continues at coordinate 12,095 of VSMD01003563.1, forward strand.
TCTCGAACTCCTGAGCTCAAATGATCCGCCCACCTCGGCCTCCCAGAGAGCTAGGATTACAGGCGTGAGCCACCGCGCCCGACCCCATCTTATACTTTTAATTGATCTCTTAACCATTCATGATTTGATAATATCACACCTTGGCAATGTAGAAATTACTGGCTCACTCATCTACATAAATCTTCCAATTGTCAACACATTTCCTTATGCACTATCAAAAAAAATCGTACTCGATACAGTTATCAAGCTCATCAGAAAGGTCTTTAATTAATGAAAAGTAGCCAAGCTCAAAGTGAGTGATATAAATTTCTAAAAGTCTAATTTTTGCTTAGAAATCTCAAATTTGATCATTGGCAACAAAGATTATTATTTGCTTTCCTCAAAGTGAAAAATTCATTTCTGAGAAAAATTCTGCCCATTTCAGAATAACTGGAGTTTGTCATTCTTTCAAGTAAAAATTGTATAGATATTCCTTAGCTTATGATGGGGTTACATCCCAATAAACCCATCATAAGTTTAAAATATTTTAAGTTGAAAATGCACTTAATACAACTAACATACCAAACATTACAGCTTAGCCTAGCTTACCTTAAATATGGTCAGAACATTTACATTTGCCTACTGTTGGACAAAATGATCTAACACAAAGCCCATTTTATAATAAAGTATTTATTATTTCATGTAACTTATTAAATACTGTACTAGAAGAGAAAAGCAGAAGGGTTATATGGGTACTTGAAGTACAGTTTCTATTGAACACATATTGCTTTTGCACCACCATAACACTGAAAAATCATAAGCCGAACCACTATAAATCAGGGACTGTCTGCATGCAGAAGTTCAAGCCTAAAGGTGTTGTCAAAAACAATGGCATTTTAACAGTAAGTAATGAAGAGCAACAAGCTGAACTGCAAACCAAGCCAAAGTGTACACCACCACAGAGAAAGACAGCCAAGAAGAGAACTCCTGAGGGCAGAAGAAACTTCAAACCCTAGCCTCAAAGACTACCACTGCAAAGGGATCCAAATTTATTTGGATCTGCATGTTACTCCCCAGGGAACTGTGAAAAAAAAGCAGAGCAACCAGCTCAGCCAGCAATTAGCAGACACCAAAAGTTGGATGTGATACCAACAGAGACAGAAAACAAGTCAGGGAAAAGAGACAGTCAAAAAGAGCACTGCTAAAAATGGTCACCCCAGCTTAAGAGTATGCATGTCCAAGATGTACTCCCTGAGAAGCAACATCAGAGGCTACAACATTGTGAACAGACTTCACTACTATAGTAAAGCCAAGTCATTAAACAAATAAACAAACAAATCCAGGAGATGCAGGGATGAAAGAATGAAAATTCAGAGTTGCTAGTAACTGTTATGTAAAATGTTTAGTTTTGAACAAAATAATTACAACACATGCAGAGAAATAGGACTGTTTGATCCACACATAGGAAAAAGTGGCAGGTAACAGAAAGTGCCCTTAAGAAGGCCCAGATACTAGACTTAGCACACAAAGGCTTCAAAGTAGCCACTATAAATATGTTCATAGTTCTATAAGTGAAGCTATACTTAAAAAGCAAATGAAAATATGATGACAAAGTCTTATTAATTAGAAAACAGCAATAAAATGATAGAAAATATAAAAAATGAACATGGAAAACGCAGGAGTGACAAGTACAATAACTGAAATGAAAATTCACTATGGACACTCACAGAAGATTTGAGCTGGCAGCAGAAAGAATATGTAAGAAGATGCACCATTGGAGACTATGCAAATCTGAAGAACAGAGGGTAAAAGGTGAAAAAAGAAACAGGCATTTGGAGAAATGTGATTTTTGATTAAGTGCTCCAACATATAATAATATATAATGGGAGTATCAGGAAGAAAAGAGAAAGAAAAATAATCAAAATAAAAATGGGTAAAAACTTTTAAACTTTGAAACATTACACATCCAAGAAGTTGGATAAAATTGTAGTAGATAACAGCAAAGGAATCCACATCCAGACACATCAAATTAACAAGCTGAAAACACTGAAAGCAGCAGGACAGAAATGACTCATTATGTATAAAGGGAACCCCAAAAAGATTAACAGCTGACTTCTCCCCAGAAACCACAGAGGCCAGAGACAGTGGGAGGAAATAAAGAACTAAACGGAAAAAAAAAATGTCAACCAAGATAATCATATTCAGCAAAACTACCTTCAAAAATGAAGACAGGCCAGGAGCAATGGCTCATGTCTATAATCCCAGCTACTTGGGAGGCCAAGGAAGGAGGACTGCTTAAGGCCAGGATTTAAAGACCAGCCCAGGCAACACAGCAAGACCCATAGTTTGTTAACCACTTCAGTACGAGTGTCGACTATAGTTGACAGCCAAAAGCTTTTACTTTTACAGCTTTTATCTCTGCAGTTGCAGTGTGTACGTTCAGCTAATAAGTTACTATGAATCTGTGACCTTTTAACAAGTCCTTAGTAGGAGTTATTATAATTATTTTCCTAAAGCTGCCTGTAAAGTCAAACAAGCTTTCAGTGCTTTAAAGCTTTCCTCATCACACAAGAGCAAAACAGATTCGTCGTCAATGCACAGCACACACTATCGTGCGGACTATGAGTGCCGGCTGTGGGCCAAGGTTTGCGGCCGGTGAGCGCCGCACCGAAGTAGTTAAATGTTTTCCACTAATTCTTATTCACAATAGTGCTGAAAGTTCTAACCATCACAATAAGAAAAATAAAGGAAATAAAAGGCATATGTATCAGAATGAAAGACATAAAACTCTTTTTTTGCAAATGACATGACTGCCTGTGTAAAAACAAACAAACAAACAAAAAACCAAGGAATCAGCAACAACAAACTACTAGTATAAGTGAGTTCAGCAAAGTCACAAGATATATAGAAAGAACTTAAAGTTACTATTAGAGTGGCTATATGGCTATACCACCCTAAAAAACTGAAGTATTTAGGTGCACATCTAGTGAAAGAGGACCTGAATGCTGAAACTGCAAAATACTGATGGAAGATGATCTAAAGAAATGGAAGACATACTATTCATGGAATGAAAAATTCAACATAGGAAAGCTGACAATGCTTCCCTAAACTGGTAAACAGGTTTAACACAATTCCTATCAAAAACAAAATTCCAGCAAGTTGTTTTTTCTTTTTTAGATATAGGCTTATTCTAAATTTATATGGATATGCAAAGGAACTAGAATACCTAAAACAATCATGTAAAAGAGTAATAAACTGGGAAGAATCTGTCTATCCAATTTCAAGAATTATTATATAACCACAAGAATCAAGACTGTGTGGCATTAGTGGAAAAACAGACACAAACATCAATGGAACAAGACAGAGAATCCAGAACTCAACCCACATAATATGCCCAACTGATTTTTAAGAAAGCAATTAAATAAAGGAAAAGAATTTTCAATAAATGATGCTGGAGCAATTGGACAATAAGCAAGAAAACGAACTTTAACTTGAGTCTGAAACCTCATACAAAAATTAATTCAAAATAACTCATGGACTTCAATGTATAACCTAAAACCAGAAAACTTACATCAAATAGGAAAAAGATCTTTAGTATGTAAGGCTAGGCAAAGCATTCTTACACCATACACCTAAAGCATGATCCATTTAAAAGATTAATGAATTAAACATCATCAAAATTAAAATTTTTGCACCATGAAAGACCCTGTTAAGGGGAAGAAAATAAAAGCTTCAGACTAGGAGAAAGTATTTGCAAACCAGGTATCCAGCTAAGGAATAGTATCTAAACTATATAAAGAATTCTTAAAACATAGCAGTAAAAAATGAAAAATCCAATTAGAAATAGGCAAAAGGTATTTTGGGACATTTTAATGAAAAGGATATTCAGATGGCAAATAAGTTCATGAAAAGATGTTCAATATCATTAGTCACTAGGGGAATGCAAATTAAAATCACAGTGAGATATTGCTATATATCTACCAGAAAGGCTAAAATTAAAAACAAACTAGTAATATCACTAAAGGCTGGCGAGGATATAGAGAAACTGGATCACTAGCACATTCCTTACAGGAAAATAAAATACTAGTTACCCTGGAAAACACTTTGGAAGTTTCTTTAAAAATTAAACATGAAACAGCTATTGTTCTCCTGAAGATTTACCTCAGAGAAATGAAGATATATGTCCATATAAAACTTGTATACTAGTGTTTCTAGCATCTTTGCTCAAACAAATGTCCTTCAACAGGTGAAGAATGGTTTTCTAACTGTAGAACATCCATACCAAGGAATACCACTCAGCAGTAAAAAGGAACAAACTATTGACACAAACAAAAACCTGGAAGAAATCTCCAGAGAATTATACTTAGGGTAAAAAAAGGCACCCAGACACAGTAGCTTATGCCTATAATCCCAGCACTTTAGGAAGCTGAGGCAAGAGGATTGCTTGAGCCCAGGAGTTCAAGGCTGCAGGGAGCTATGATCGTGCCCACTATCCTCCGGCCCAGGTAATAGAACAAGATTCTGTTTCTAAAAAGAATGTTTTAAAGCCAATCTCAAAGGCTACAAATTATATGATTCCACAGATATAACATTATTTAACTAACAAAATTATAGAAAACAGGAACAGATTAGTGGCTGCCAGTGGTTAAGAAGGGAGTAGTGGCAGGAGGGAACTGGATGTGGCTCCACAAGAGTAACTGAGGATCCCTGTGGTGATGGAAATGTACTGTATTGTTGCAATAGTGTGAACAATCGAGGTAACTCACTACCTCTGGACCAGTCCTGGCTGTCATATTGGACTGTAACTTTCTAAGATGTTACCAATGGGCAACAGTAGGTAAAGGGTACCCAGAATCTTTTTGTATCATTTCCTACAACTGTATATAAATATACAATTATCTCAACATAGAAAAGTTTATATATACATACACATGTGTACATATTTATATGTATTATGGGTGAGTGGGTGGATGGTGTGTGTATGGTTTCAATACACTAATTAAAAGGCAGAGGTTTTCAGATTAAATATTAAAGCAACATATAACCACATGCTGCCTACAAGAAAAACAGTTTAAATATATAGATATAAACAGATTAAGAATTAAGGATGAGACACCATTAACAAGATGACACTAATAACAAGACAATACAGATGTTGGAATTATCTGGCAAAGACTTCAAGCAGTTTTTTTTTTTTTTTGGCATATTATAGGGGTACAGATTTTAAGGTTTCAATAAATGCCCTTTCCCCCCTCCCCCCACAAGTCTGAGTTTCCAGCATGACCATCCCCCAAATGGTGCACATCGCACTCATTATGTATGTATATACCGGCCCCCCTCCCCCCTCCCACCTGCCCAATACCCTATTACTGTAGTACCTATGTGTCAAAAATATGGAATGCTTCACGAATTTGTGTGTCATCCTTGCGCAGGGGCCCTGCTAATCTTCTCTGTAATCGTTCCAATTTTAGTATATATGCTGCTGAAGCAAGCACCAAGCAGTTATTTTTTAAATACTCAAATGAGCAATCACAAACACTCTTGAAACAAAATGGACTCAATAGCAGAAGAGGAGATGAGAGAAGAAAAGAGCCAAGAACTTGATAGAACAAGAGAAAGTATTTAATTGAAACAGGAAAGAGAAAAAAAGATTTAAAGAAAAACAGAATCTCAAGAACCTGTGAAGTAAAAAAAACAGTTTTAACAGTTATGTCACTAGAGTTCAAACAGTAAAGGAGAACGAGTACAGTGCTGAAAAATATTTGAAGAAATACTTGTCAAAATTTTCCCATGTTTAGAGAGGGACATAAGCCTATGAATTGAAGATGCTGAGTGAATTTCAAATAAGATAAACTAAAAGAAACCAGTGCCCAGCATATCATAATCAAATTAATGAAAACTAAAGACAAAAGAAGAAATCTTGAAAGTAGCCAGGAAAAAATGATGTATTATCTCTAGGGGAGCAATCATTCAAAAGATTGTAGCTGGCTTACCAGGACTGTGGAGGCCAATACTAGGAAGTAACATATTTTTCATGTATTGACAAAAGAGAGCTGTTTACGCAGAACTCAGTATGTCGTGAAAATATCCTTCAAAAATGAAGAGGAAATAAAGACAATGACAGATAAAGAATAACAAGATTAACAAGCAACAGATCTGCTCTAAAAGAATTGCTTAAAAGAAATTCTTCACATAGAAGGAAAATGATACCAGAAAACTCTGGAATATCAGCAATAAAGAAAGAGCAACAGAAAGGCTCTTGGATTTGGATAAGAACAATTGACATTCTTTTTTTCTCTTGTTTTATTTAAAACATGTTTGATAGTTAAAGCAAAAAACAAACAAACAAACAAAACCCACCCTATGAGGGGTTTTCAAAGTATACAGACGTAACATAACTACAACAGAAAGGGGGCGGAGATGAAAGTTACAGTCTATTTTCTATATTATAGTAAAGTTCCTACATTGCAACTAAAGTAGAAAAACATTAATTCTGAATAGGCTCTGAAATACATATATTTTATAATTCCTTTTAAAAAGGAAAGAGATATAGTCAAAATCAAATAGAGGACAGGCATGGTGGTTCACACCTGTAAACCCAGCACTTTGGAAGGCTGAGATGGGAGGATCTCTTGATGCCAGGAGATCAAAACCAGCTCGGGCAACCTCGCCTCTACAAAAAACAAACAACAAATATCAGCTAGGTGTGGTGGCATGTGCCTGTAGTCTCAACTACTCAGGAGGCTGAGGTGGGAGGATCACTTGAGCCTAGGAGTTTGAAGTTTCACCAAGCTATCATCATGTCACTGCACTCCAGCCTGGGCAACAGAGTGAGAGCCCTGTCTCTAAAAAATAAAAAAATAAATAAAAATAAACATAGCAATAATTACATTATATGCATATGTAAACCTGACAATTAAAAAACACAAATGTGCATAACTCATTTTTTAAAAGAATAACCAATTATATGTTATATACAAGAAACTCATTTCAATGATATAGGTAGGTTAAAAATAAAGGAATGGAAAAAATATATACCATGCAAACACAAATAAAAATATCCAAAAGGTGGAAACAACTCAAATGTCCATCACACATGAATGGAGAAACAAAATGTTGGATATGCATACAATGAATACTATGCAGTCATTAAAAAGACAGAGATACTTGCTACAACATGAATGGACCTTGAAAACATTATGCTAAGTGAAAGAAGCTAGTCACAACAGACTATGTGTTGTCTGATTCCATCTATATAAAAGATTTATAATAGGCAAATCCATAAAGACAAAAGTAGGTTAGCGGTTGCAGGGGCTCTGGGGAAGGGGGAATGGGGAGTGACTGCTATTGGGCACAACGTTTCATTTTGGGGTGATGAAAATGGTCTGGACTGGGATACTGGTGACGGCTGTACAATCTTATGAATATACTTAAAAAATCTCTGAATTATATACTTTAAAAGGGTTTTGTGGTTTTGCGGTATGAGAATTATATCTCAACATTTAAAAAAATACTAAGGTCCAAAAAATAAAGACTGTATGATATATAAAATACTGTGCTATGGTATAAACAAATAACTCCAGTGGGTTTTCTGCATAAAGTAATCAATACAGGACACCAACTACCTGATTACAAGATACTAGCACATAGCTAGCAATGGGAATTAGAAGTTTAAGTGAATGACTCTCACTCAGAATCTAACAATAAAACACCATACAATATGATTTTCATTCTTGCATTGCAAACATGCTAAATATAGCCAATTTTCTTTATAGATATTGTTTCCTAAATTTAAAGCATAGCAATGATTATTATATTATATCAAAATTCATGTTCGTGTATCCGGCATGTTTAAACAGAGAAATCTGGCTGAGTGTGATGGCTCATGCCTGTTAATTCCAGCACTTTAGGAGGCTAAGGCAGGAGGATCACTTGAGCCCGGTAGTTCTAGACCAGCCTGGGCAAAACATGAGACCCAGCCTCTACAAAAAATTTAAAAAATTAGCTAGCATGGTCGCATGTACCTATAGTCCCTGCTACTTGGAAGGGTGAGGTAGGAGGACCACTTGAGCCCAGGAGTTTGAGGCTGCAGCGAGCTATGATCTGGCCACTGCACTCCAGCCTGGGCAACAGAGTGAGACCCTGTCTCTAAAAAATAAAGAGAAACCTGCCATTTTTGCAAAATTACTTTTTTGTACTGGTATTTCCCTGTGTCCCTCTTCCCTCTTCATCTGAGTGAGTAGGGGCTTATATTGAGTGGCTCACAGGTAACTTACTTTCTGACATTCTACAGAGATAGCACCATATTCTGCACTGCTACTTTTTAAAAGAAGACTTAGATTTTGGTTTTATCTTTTTTTTTACTATCGAACACTGGAATTCTATATATATTTTTTAATTTCACAATATTATGGAAATACAAACATTTTGGTTACATATAATACCCTTGCCTTACCCAAGCAAGGGCTACAAGTTTGCCCTTCCCCCATATGGTGTGCTCTGCATCCATTAGTTATGAGTTTAACCACCCCCACTACCTGCCTCCCATCTGACCAGCAAACAATGAATATTACTACCATGTGAGCACCTTAGTGTTGATCGGTTAGTACCAATTTTTTTTTTCTTTTTACCATTACGAACATGTGGAAGTTAGCACCAATTTGATGGTGAGAACAAGCAGTGCTTGTTTTTCTATTCTTGTGATACTTCACTTTGGAGGATGGGCTCAAGCTCTATCCAGGATAATATAAGAGGTGCCAGTTCACCACTGTTTCTTGTAGTCGAGTAGTATTCCATGGTATACATATACCACATTTTATTAATCCACTCATGTATCGATGGGCACTAGGGTTGTTTCCACATCTTGGCAATTATGAATTGTGCTGCCATAAACATTCTAGTGCAGATGTCTTTATTATAGAATGTCTTTTATTCCTTTCGGTAGATGTCCAGTAATGAGATTGCTGGATCAAGTGGTATTTCTATTTGTAGCTATTTGAGATATCTCCAAATTATTTTCCACAGGGGTTGTACTAATTTGCAGTCCCACCAGCAGCATAAGTGTGTTCCTATCTTTCCACATCCACGCCACCATTTGTTGTTTTGGGACTTTCTGACAAAAGCCATTCTCACTGGAGTTAGGTGATAATCTCGCTGTGATTTAGATTTGCATTTCCCCAGTGATAAGAGATGTTGAGCACTTTTTATATGTTTTCTGGCATTAGTCTGTCTTCTTTTGAAAAGTATCTCTTCATGTCCTTTGCCCATTTATTAATGGGGTTGTTAGAATTTTTCTTGTTGATTTTCTTAAATTCTATATAGATTCTTGTTATCAGCCCTTTATCAGATGTATAAAATATAAATATTTTCTCCCATTCTGTAGGTTGTCTATTCACTCTAATGATAGTTTATTATTATTTTTGCTGCTGCTGTGATTGCTCTGGGGGTCTTCTTCATAAATTCTTTGCCTGGGCTGATGTCTGTAAGAGTTTTCCCAACATTTTCTTCTAGAATTCTTAAGGTTTCATGCCTTAGGTTTAAGTTTCTTATCCATTGTGAGGTGATTTTTGTGAGGGGGTTATCCAGTTTTCTTAGCACCATCTATTAAATACAGTTTCTTTCCCTCAATGTATATTTTTGTCTGCTTTGTCAAAGACTAGATGACAATATGAGGAAGGTTTTATATCTGGGTTCTCAGTCCTGTTCCAAAGGTCTATATCTCTGTTCTTGTGCCAGTACTATGCTGCTTTGGTCATTACAGCCTTACAGTAAAGCTTGAAGTCTGGTAGACTGATGCCTCCCAATGTGTTCTTTTTGCTTAAGATTGTTTTGGCTATATGAGATCTTCTCTGGTTCCAGATCTTAGCAAACTGACTCCAACAGCATGTCAAAAAAATAATTCATCATGACCAGGTGGGCTTTATCTCAGAGATGCAAGGTTGGTTCAACAAACTCAAATCTATAAATGCAATATACCACATAAATAAAAGCAAGAATGAAGACCATATGATTCTCCCAATAGATGCAGAAAAAGATTTGACAAAATTCATCACACTTTTCTGATAAAAACTCTTTAAAAATAGGCATAGATGGGGCATATCTGAAAATTATTAAGGCTATATGTGACAAACCCATAGCCAATATCATACTGAATGGGGAAAACTTGAAAGTATTCCTGTATACAACTGGAACCAGAAAAGGTTGTCCACTATCTCCACTTCTATTCAACATAGTGCTTGAAGTCCTTGCTAGAGCAATTAGACAAGAGAGGGGATTTAAGGGTGTACAAGTGGGGGCAGAAAAGGTAAAACTCTCACTCTTTGCTGACAATATATTATACCTAGAAATCCCAAGGATTCAACAAACAGACTCCTGAAATTGATAAATGAATTCAGTAAAGTCTCAGCATACAAAACTACTGCACACAAATCAGTGGCATTCATATAAGCCAGTAACAGTCAAGCTGAAAATCAAATCAAAGATGCAACACCTTTCACAATAGCATCAAAGAAAATTAAATATTTAGGAATACATTTAACAAAGGAGGTGAGGGACATATATAGGGAGAGCTAAAAAACCTGAGAAAAGAAATTGTAGAAGGTGGAAACAGATGGAAAAACCCTCCCATGTTCATGGATTGGCAGAATCAATATTGTTAAAATGTCCGTTTTACCTAAAGTGATCTACAGAATTAATGCAATCCCTATCAAAATACCGTACCACTCTTTACAGATCTAGATTTTGGTTTTATTGCTCTTCATTTCGAATTGTTAATTATACATACAATTACATGCTTATTCTTTCTTGTTCTTAATCAAGATCTGTTTAAAAAATGAAACATATTGATAATCAATATACTACTGAATAAGAAACAAGGACTGCTGACTTCACAGCTCAGGATCAAGATCTGCATCAATGGCTCTCTCCAAAGCTCAATTTCTCCATATTGCATCCAAACTCTCCACTGTTCTCTCTCCTCTACCTTTCCATAAAAACCCTGAACTCCCCAGCAATGCCTTTCAATAGGACTGGGTCCCCACTCCCAGTTCTAGCACGGTTGCTAAATAGCCTAAAACAATCCCTGTGACATGAGCCTATCACTGCTCACTTGTATCCACCGAGTCAATTTCATATATTAGGGTCTGTTACTTGCAACTTCCCAGTTGCTGTTGTCAAACTCTATACAGTTGAGTTGCTATCCATTTATTTGTGTCTAATCAACACCACAGGCTGGTAACTAATACCAGACATGGTCTAGCCTGTTTGAGCCAGGAATCTTTTGTTTCCCAGCAACATTCTACCCCTATGTACTCTTTACCATAGACTGGTTGAGGAACTGAATAATATTAATTGCTTTAGGCCAATCAGAACTGTCTCCTAAATCAGAGCTATCTCCTAGAGCTATAGGTGATTCTATCCAATTCAAAATGCATGGCTGTGAAATCTGAGACCTGTTTGGAAGGGAGAAGATTTACTCTCTACTAAATGTGCTTTTGTTTTGTTTACCTCCAATAAATTATTCTCCACTAGGGATTTGGTTTTATGGTCTGGCCATTTTATAATCTCTGTAATCTCTGTGAATGGGCTAATGTGTGAGAGACTACAGATATGCAAACAGAAAAAAAATAACAAACCAGACTATTTGTCTGACCAGACTGCAAATAAATTAAGAATTCATAACCACTGGGAAGAGAACAGCTCTTTGACATGGACTGATGAGTTCTGTAATTCTGTGTTTATGCTGGACCCATAGTTGAAATTTCAGAATTGAAGTTATAATTTTTTTATTTCAGCATATTATGGGGGTACAAATGTTTAAGTTACATATTGCCTTTGCCCCACTCGAGTCAGAACTTCAAGCATGTCCATCCCCCAGATGGTGTGAAGTTATAAACTCTATCTGCATCTGCATGTCTATGTGTAACTCATAAATGCCCTTACTTTTCACTGTGTGATGATACACTATTTTTCTACCTCAGGTTGGTATTAATAAACTAGATTATAAAATCTCTTAAAGGAGTACATTGTGATTGACTTGTACTTATAAATAAGTACCTACATATAAACAGCATATTCCTAAAATTCTCAGAAAATAAGGAAGTTAAACATCTAACGCTTTCAAGTATGGTAGATGTCAAAAGTATCCTTTTAGAAACCAATATGGAGCTGTGTTAAGAAATCAAATTAACATAATTAAGGCAAATCTTTGGCAAATGAGACTAGGTTAACATTTACAATTTAATAGAAATGGCTATATTTATCATGTTAAGTATAAGCACAGATTTTTACTCTGTTTGGGTCTTTCCTAAATTTATATAGCTTATTTCTAACTGAATATGCTAGCATCACTTCTACTGAATGTTTAAGATTATGAAAAATGTAAATTCATTTCAACCAAGTTGAATCATTGTCCTGATGAACTTGTATTTCATCAGTATGTATGTCTTGCAATATGGCAGCTTGAAGATAAATTTCTAAGATCTTTAGGTAATATGAAAACTTGAACTATTATTACTTTAAATTAATTAATGGATATGTACTGGATGCCAAGATCATTTCTAAATAAGACTAAATACTGAAACATTTATTATTAAGCATAATTTTAAGTTAATATATCTTTTTTTCTTATTTTTATATGCCACAAAGAGATTGTGTCTTTGGATCTGTTAACTAAACATGTTTATTTTTGCCACTTTGAGACTTGTATTTGCAGTTAGAGAAAGTGCTATAGCTCTGGATGTTAGCTCTGTTAGCTAGTTAGCTAACCTAGTTAGCTCTGCTAGTTTGCTTAAATGGTAGCATGTGATAGCTCACAATTATCCACTCTCTAGTTTTCTCTGTGTAATAGAGCTTACTTTGGTTAAAAGTTATAAATAGCATGTGCATGAGACTACTACAGTAACGGTGACAGGTACAATATTATGTGTAAGGTAGTATAATGGGTTTTGTTTATTTAGAGAAAACAAAACAATTTTGTCCTAAAATAAAGGCACTGATTGTTCCAGAGTAAGAAAGAGGGTAACTGTCTTAGTCTATTTGCATTGCTATAAAGGAATAACTGAGGCTGGGTAACACGTAAACAAAAGAGGTTTATTTGGCTCACAGTTCTGCAGGCTGCACAAGAAGGATGGTACCAGCATCTGCTTCTAGGGAGGGACTCAGGAAGCTTCCACTCATGGTAGAAGCCTGGATGGTGAGAGGAAGGAGGTGCCAGGCTCTTTTTAACAATCAGATCTCTTGGGAACTGAGAGTGAGAACTCACTCATTACCAAGAGGACAACACTAAGTCATTCACAAGGGATCCACCACCATGACCCAAACATCTTCCAGTAGGCCCCACATCCAACGTCAAATTTCAACATGAGATTTGGAAGGGACAAATATCCAAACTATATCAGTTGTGAAGGCCAAAACTTGAATTGATACAGGAAGTTGTAGAAGGTTTGAGGAAAAGACATTTTATTTGCCTTGGCCAAAGCTAGCACAGTTTTGATGTGCTAGTTCATAGCTAATTCATAAGATTTTATAAAAGAGCTTGTAGATACTGTAGTATCAAATATCACACTGACACAAAACTAGAACTTGTGGGCCAGGCACAGTGGCTCACACCTGTAATCCCAGCACTTTGGGAGGCTGGGAGGCCAAGGAGGGGGAATCACTTGAGGCCAGGATCTTGAGACCAGCCTAGTGAGACCCTATCTCTACAAAAAAATTTAAAAACTAGCCAGGCGAGGTGTTACACATACATATTCCTAGCTAACAAGGAGGATCGTTTGAGCCCAAAAGTTCAAGGCTGCGGTGATCTATGATAGGACCACTTGCATTCCAGCCTGAGTGACAGAGCAAGACCCTGTCTCTTATAAAAAATACGAAACAAAACTAGAATTTGATTTTCTCTGTTGAAATTAGAAAATTTTCTTGGATTATTGGTCTGCTATAAGGTACCTACTCTCTAGATAACAAAGATTCTTTGTTTTACCAGAACAAGATTCTGTGCTTTTTATATTCTTTACTATGTCCTTGATTAAGTATAAAACAAAGATTTCTCACTTATAAAAAAAAAAGCTGAATGCTTTACGATCATGATATCTTCTCTTTATTTTCAAATGTTTAGATGCCACTTTGAAATGAGTAAGCAAATATTGTTTCTCAGGCACCCATGATCTGATTCCTATCTTAAATATTGAACTCTCCTGACAATCTTTGATTTTTGTCCTCACAAATTCAAAAACCTAAATATAACACAAAAATTTTGGAACATCTTTTACACCTAAAACTATCTGAGATTTCCAGGAGGACCTCTCAAAGATGACAAAAATTTATTCTTTCATCTTATAAAAGAAAAGGTACTAGAAATAATTGGGTTTGTTACTACTAATAAAATGCATGTGAAGAGTCAGCAAATCAGAAGAGATTTCTCCAATGCCTTCACTATCATGATAGGTTTTATATATTATCGTCCTCATGCTGCTCTGCACTGTGTTGTTGTTATCAGTCTCTTTTTATTAGGGACTGGGTCTCACTCCGTTGCCCAGACTGGAGTGCCATAGCACAATCATGCGATCATAGCTCACTGCAGTCTCCAACCCTTGGGTTCAAGTGACCCTCCCGAATAGTTGAGACTACAGGCCTGTGCCCACCTACCTGGCTAATTTTTAAATTTTTTACATATAGAGAGAGGGTCTTGCTTGTTGCCCAGGCTAGTCTAGAACTCCTGGGCTCAAGTAATCCTCCTGCCTCAGCCTCCCAAAGTACTATGATTACAGTCATAAACCACTGCACCCGGGCTGTTATCCGTCTTAATTTCTGGCTTTTTAAAAAAATGTTAACTTGGTCACAGCTTTATTTTTTATTTTACTTTTTTTACTTGAGACAAGAGTGTTGCTCTGTCACCCTGGGTAGAGTACAGTGGCATCATCGTAAGTCATTACAACTTTGAACTCTAGACTCAAGCAATCCCAGCGCCTCAACCTCCTGAGTAGCTAAGACTACAGGCATGTGCCACAACGCCCAGCTAATTTTTCTATTTTTGGTAGAGACAGCATCTCTACTAAAGACTGCTCTCGAACTCCCTGGGCTCAAACGATCCTCCTACCTCAGCCTTCCAGAGTGCTAGGATTACAGACATGAGCCACTGTTCCCAGCCCACAACTTTACTTTTTACATTTGAATCCAGCATCATCTGGGCCAATGGCTGTCAACAGGGGATTCACATCACTTACTATGGAGTTTTATTAATACATAGAAGCTTAGAATCTACTCCACCCTTACTAAATCTCTTTACTTGATATTTTTGATATATTCCTGGCATATTCATGGTACATAATATCCAGGATTGTTATATTTCAAGATTTTTTTCTGTGTAAAATTTATGCTTATCTGCTTTTGTAAACCAGATATAATGTTTATTATATTCTTTGACTATAGAGTTGATTATGTTTTTAACTATTCTGCCAAAATTTTTTGATTGACTTTATTAACTTGTTTTTGCACGTCACAGAAACAACCAAATTCTATGTCAGTCATATTTTTCCTAAAATAAATTCTCATCAGGTCTTTCATTTTTGAAAATTATCAGTAATAAATTAACTACAGCCAAGCCTTTTGTCATCTGTAGATATTTTCTGTGTTTTAGTCTCATGCTTCCCTCAAAGCCTTTGTAATCAGCTACAGGCCAGAAGACTGTGTCAGAGCCCTATGGAAAAGAAGACTATGCCAGGTACATTTTTGTACAGGCTTCTGATGACATTGCTTAAACAATTTTGAAACTATACGAGGGGCTTCTGTCAGAGTTTCCAGGATTCTTATCAAGAAGCCAATGAGTTCATAAGACTGCTAACCACAGATCCAGTGGAATAAGAATTAATTAGATATGGCTGAATGAACTGATGAGGGATGATTGTCATTTTGTTTTGCTGATATTGTTTGAATGTTCTATTTTTTAGACAAATAAGAAAGCCCCTTTTCTTTCCTCTTAAAGCTATGTGTAACTCATAACAATTTAGAAGACTCTGCTTCTATAAGCTGAAATGAACACCTGTAAATGGTATCTTATTCTCCGTGCTTTAGCTCTCCAGAGTTCAGAAACTTAATGAATATTCTCATTTTCATGACAATAAAGTTACCTGCATGAGTTCAACAAGAATTTGTCCTCCTTTTTACTAGGACATACTTGGAAATGTTGGCTTTGCAACCAAGCTTACATTTAAAAATGATGTTTAATAATCAAGACGGTGGACGAGAAACACCGCCAGACAGAGTGTCTCTGCAAAAAAGACAGATTCTAGCAGAAATTAGAAGAAAGAAGCAAGAAGAAGAGCATACATCAGACGAGGGTCGGAAGGCGGGGTACCTGAGACCACGGGAGGAGGTTGCAGAGGAGAACTGGAAGCAGAGACCTCCTGAGCAGCCTGGAGACCAGAGGCAAGGGTAGGTAAAGGGGTTAACTTCTCCCTCCCTTGCATCTCGGACTGGTGGTGGGCTCCCCAGCGGGTGGAGAGACCTGCGAACATCAGCCCAGAGACAGCCACCACCAGCAAGTGGTAAGCCTGTAGCGAACACGGCACCAGACTCCCAACTCCCACAGGGCACCTCCCTGTGCACAGACCCAATCCTCAAGGCAGGTGCCATATTTCCTCCTCTTCCCCTCCCCCGACCCTATCCATGGCTGCCGAGAGGGACAATATAGCTACCAGCCTCAGACACCTCCAGGGAACGGGATCTTCCCTGTTGGTTCTCTACAGCTGACTGAGGGGAACTCAGACAGGTGAGCTCCCTACCAGCCAGCCCTCCCAGGTGCTGCTGGCACGGTGATCCCAGGAGAACGGGGCAGACCCTGAGGCTGAGAGACATACACGTAGCTTGGGCTCCCCACGGGTGAATTGGGACTGGTACTCCTCTCCCTGGTGCGGATATAGTTTGAACTCTGGGGCCCAGAGGTCAGACCTACAGACCAGATCCCGTGCACCCAGGTCTCGATTTGCCCGGGGCACAGAAGGGATATAAGTAAACAGCCTACTGAGGTGTGTGTACCTTCAGGGGCAGATCAGCGTCAGTGAGAGCAACCATCCTCCCAAAGGGGGGCCGTATGCCCAGCCCAGGCAGCGACCCTGCACAGGGAACTTCCCGGCCAGCATCACAGCCAGGGGAGGCCTGGTGGCGTGAGGTCTGGCCTGCTGGCAGAGGCCCAGGACTAACCACAGAGTTGGGGAGGGTGGAAAGAAGCGAGGCCTGCCCCAGATTGCAGGTCTGAGACAGTCCAACCACGCACGTAGACTTTCTGACAGAGCGGGGCCATTCCAATCCCTCCCTGACAGCTTTTCCTGGAAGCAGAGAACAGAAATTTGACCCCTGCTAATGACACTGGTGGTGGCTGAAGGCAGGCTTACCCAACCCAGCTCTGCCCAGATTCACTCCCAGACCAGCCCTCACTGAGGGGGAGAAAAGGACACATCTGGAAGTCCCAGGGCCCCACCGACCACCAGAAGCACTAGAGAGCCTCTCCAGAGAATGAAGAACAGGACGCAAGACCCCAACGCAACAGTGTAGCCTGTTCCTCCAAGCAAGCGCCACCTACGGACAGGGAGCACATTCTGCACACCCTTTTCACGGCACCTACTGACTCATCACACATGGAGTGGTCGAATCTCACCCGCAGACACCACCTACTGGCTCAGAAACTAAACAAGGCGTGGGAATACCCAAACGAAAACCTAAAGGAAAGAAGCAACAACTGATCGACAGGAGAAGAAATCAGCGAAGGAACTCTAGAAATATGAAGAACCAAACGGAAACCACACCCCCAAAGAGGAGCACTAGCCCCTTAGAAACAGACACTAACCAGAATCAGGCAACCAAAATGACAGAAGAGGAATTTCGAATGTGGAACATAAGAAAATTCAACGACCTGCAAGAACAACTCAATAACCAACACAAAGAAACCACAAAAAGCCTCCAGGACCTGGAACAAAAATTCACTAAAGAAATCGATACAATGAAGAAAAGTTTAACCGAACTCCTGGAAATGAAGAATCAATTCAGGGTACTACAAAATACAGTGGAAAGCCTCAAGTACAGGGTAGATCGAACAGAAGAAAGAATCTCAGAGATTGAAGATAACACCTTCCAATAAAATAAATCAGTCACAGGGACAGAGCAGAGAAACAAGAGAAAAGAGCAAAGCCTACAAGAGATGTGGGATTATGTGAAGAAACCTAATGTGAGGGTCATAGGGTTACCAGAAGGGGAAGAAGAAAACACCCAAGGGTTGGACAAGCTATTTGAAGATATAATAGAGGAAAATTTCCTAGGCCTTGCTAAAAATCTCAATATACAACTTCAAGAAGCTGAGAGGACCCCTGGGAGATTCAATGCAAACAAGAAGATGTCACGACATGCAGTCATCAGACTGACCAAAATATCAACTAAAGAGGCCCTTCTAAGAGCTGTAAGACGAAAGAATCAAGTAACATACAAAGGAAAGCCAATCCGAATAACACCAGACTTCTCTACTGAGACTCTACAAGCAAGGAGAGACTGGGGCCCCATTCTCACTCTTCTGAAACAGAACAATGCCCAGCCTAGAATCTTATTCCCTGAAAAACTAAGTTTTGTATATGGAGAAATCAACACATTCTCAGATAAGCAAAAACTGAGGGAATTCACCAAGACAAGACCAGCCCTTCAAGAAGTACTCAAAACAGTGTTACCCACGGATCAGCACAATAAACACTCACTAATGTAAATCTACTCAAAAGTAAAGATCAAAGCCCATATACTACAATGACTCAAGACAGAAGACAAAAGTTCAACCCAACAGGAACAAAGTTCAATCCAACATAATGAACAGAAATCTGTCCCACATATCGGTTATCTCAATAAATGTGAATGACTTGAACTCCCCACTCAAGAGACATAGGCTGGACCAGGCACGGTGGCTCACGCCTGTAACCCCAGCACTCTGGGAGGCCGAGGCGGGAGGACTGCTCGAGGTCAACAGTTCGAAACCACCCTGAGCAAGAGCGAGACCCCGTCTCTACTATAAATACAAAGAAATTAACTGACCACCTAATATATAGAAAAATTTAGCCGGACATGGTGGCACATGCCTGTAGTCCAAGCTACTTGGGAGGCTGAGGCAGCAGGATTGCTTGAGCCCAGGAGTTTGAGGTTGCTGTGAGCTAGGCTGATGCCACAGCACTCACTCTAGCCCAGGCAACAAAGTGAGACTCTGTTAAAAAAAAAAAAGAGAGAGAGAGACATAGGCTGGCCAAATGGATAAAAAAAACACAAGCCAAGTATCTGCTGCCTTCAGGAAACACATCTAACCTGCAAGGATGCAATTAGACTAAAGGTAAAGGGGTGCAGAACAATATTTCAAGCAAATGGAAGCCAAAAGAAAGCTGGTGCGGCAGTGCTGATTACTGACAACCTAGTTTTTAAATCAACAAAAGTAATAAAAGACAAAGAAGGTCACTATATAATGGTGAAGGGTACAGTTCCACAAGAACACATAACAATTCTAAATATATATGCACCCAACCTTGGTGCACCCAGATTCATAAATCAAACTCTACTGGATCTAAACAAATGGATAAACAACAACACGATAATACTTGGAGACCTTTACACCCCACTGACAGCACGGGACAGATCCTCCAAACAGAAAATCAACAAAGAAATAATGGACTCAAACAGAACCCTAGAACAAATGGGCCTGACTGATATTTACAAGACATTCTACCCCAAAACCACTGAATATACATTCTTCTCATCAGCTCATGGGTCACTCTCTAAGATTGACCATATCCTAGGACACAAAGCACGTCTCAAACAATTTAAAAAAACAGAAATTATACCATGTATCTTTTCAGATCACAATGGAATAAATGTAGAAATCAATCCTAACAGCAGTCCTCATTTCTACACAAAGTCATGGAAACTAAACAACCTTCTGCTGAATGATCACTTCATAAACGAGGAAATCAAGATGGAAATCAAAAGATTCTTTGAACTAAACGACAAAGGTGACACAAGTTACCAAAACCTGTGGGACACAGCTAAGGCAGTCCTCAGAGGAAAGTTTATTTCCGTAAACGCCTATATCCAAAAGTCGAAAAGATCACAAATAGACAACCTAATGAATCATCTAAAGAGCTGGTAAAAGAAGAACAGACCAACCCCAAACCCAGCAGAAGAAGTGAAATCATTAAGATCAAATCAGAACTAAACGAAATTGACAATAGGGAAACTATATGGAAGATTAATAAAACAAAAAGTTGGTTCTTTGAAAAAATAAACAAAATTGACACACCATTGGCTAGACTAACAAAAAGCAGAAAAGAAAA